>JBBPTJ010000003.1:0-64616 GCA_038094035.1 Pulveroboletus aff. ridleyi
ACTTCTTCCGCCGTTCCGAAATTACAGGACACCACCCGGAGTTGTGACAAGGGCGCACCACATACGGTGAAGCCAAGTCCTGCTCGAACTCCGGAGTCCCGGAGTTACCTCCCAGAGACCCCGGTTCCAACAGTGCACCATAGAGGTTAGGTGGCACAGGACCACCCACAAGTAGTTGTGTCCACTGCTTGGTGGAAATGGTCCCACAAAATCCATGGCGATGGAGCCCCAGGGCCTCCCGGGCACAGGCAGACTGTGCAGCAGGCCCTGAAGCTATTGATTGTTGGTCTTTGTGACCTGGCATGTAGGACAGGTTCGACAGAACTGGCCTACTTCTCAGCCAAGTCCTGGCCACCAATACCATCTGCAGATGTAATCTGCCATCCACTAGGACCCAAAGTGTCCCAGTGTCTTGTGTGCCTGGTCAATGACCAGGGCGGTGACTATGTCACCCTTGTACTTGGCTTGCAGGAGGCATAGTACCTCCTCCTCATCATGATTTCTCATGTAGAGGAGATCCTCCTGTGCAAGGAACTGTGGATGATGCCCCACCTGGGATATAACCTTCAAGAAGAAGGTGTTGTCCCGGTATTCTATACGGATAGCATCTAGAAAATCGGGCACAATCCCATATGAGATGGGTGGGGCCCTGGAGGTCTCAGTGGATTCAAGAATTGAGGGATCCTCCTCTGCACTAGTGTAAGGAGTGTCCTCGACTTTCCTTTCCACGGCTGAAGCCATTTCTTGGGCTTCTACCAGGCGGTTCTCCAGCTTTTCCTTCAGACGCAAGCTCTGTCGCGGTACTTCGCTGATGGTAGCAAGCTTCAGCTCTTGCCATCGGTTGAGAGGAAGATCATCCCCCTCTGGATCTAACTGGGCATCGGCACTTGCCCAGTCCAGTTCTTCATCGGAGGCCATGTCACCTCCTTCACTCTCATAGTAGCGGGACAAGCAGTCTGCTACGAGGTTCTCAGAACCTTTCACATAGATGATAGTAGCATTGAACCACGACAGGTAGTCAAGCCATCGGACTTGTCTACCAGACAGCTTGCACTGTGTTTTGAGGTAACTGAGTGTCTCATGATTGGTTATGATCATGAACTTGAAGCCAAGGAGTTTGTCCTCCCACTTGAGGAGTCCCTCAATTATGGCAAGCAGTTCCCACTCAGATGTTCGGTAATTTTGCTGAGAATCACTCAGCTTTTTCAACATGAAGCCTGTGGGCCTACATGTCTTCCAGTTGGGCCCTTGCCCGTATAGTGCACCCACCCTGTACAGGGATGCATTGCACATGAGCCATATAGGCTCATCCTTCCTCAGGTCAATTGGCCTGAGGATAGGGAATTTACATGCCAGATCCTTAATGATCTGGAAACATGGGTTGTGGATTTCTCTCCACTGGAATGGATGTCTGTTCTGTTGTATCCTGGTCAATGGCATAGTATATGTTGACACATCTGGCATGAACTGTGCCAGATATTCCACCAGTCCGACAAACCATTGGACCTCGTTCAGCGAACGAGGGGTTCTCCAGTTTCGAATGCAGGACATCTTGTCCTTATTGGCGTGTATGCCCTTCTGGTCAATTAAATGACCAAGGCAATCTAGCCTCTTGACGTATAGGTTGCACTTCTCCTCCTCAAGGTAGAAGTCGGCATTCACCAGTGTTTCAAACACAATTTGGAGGTGCTGTTCATGGTCCTCCAATGTGTCACTATAGATGAATATATCATCCAGATAGATGTATATGAAGTGTCCAATGTGATCTTGGAAGATCACCATCATTAGACATTGGAACATCGCAGGGGCATTGTAGTCCCCCTTGCTACATGACCTGGCTGATGAAGGTCCCATATATGGTGGAGAAGGCTGTCTTCCATATGTCCTCTGGCTCCACGCGGACCTGTTCATATGCACTGGACAGGTCAATCTTAGAGCGATATTTTGCTCAGGCCACATCCATTCAGATTTGGTCCTGATCTGGGAAGGGCATTATGTCCTTCACTGTGTTATCGTTTCTCTTGCAGCAGTCGATGACTGTCCGCAATTTTCCACTCTTCTTTGGGATGCACAGCATCGGGGCAGTCTGTGGGACGCTCTTCATTACCCACCAGCCCACAGTGGTGTATAGTCAGATTTTATCCGACAGTTGCTGCTTCAGCACGTCTGTGCAGTGCAGAAGGTGGTAAGCGTACTGCTTACTTTCATCGATAAGTGGGATCCAGTGGTTTACCTCCCACAGTGGGGGGAGTGCTTGTTTCACTCCTCCCAGTCGATTTTTGTATTTCTGGAACCATTGGTTCTATAGGTGGGGTATATCCTCCTCATGTAATCTCATGACTGTGAGCTGCAGTCATTTTTCATTCAAGTATTTTAATTTTGTAGTTTTTATACTACTCCCCTCCCTTCCACCTTCAAGCCCTCATGAGGTGTTGACACTGTCGTAGGGCACAAAAGTCAGTGGGAGATCAGGGTGGTGCTGGGGTGATGGGTGCCCCTGGCACCAGACAAGGATTCATCCAGAAGGGGGACAGTATTGCCCCCCAGAACCCACAAGTTAGTTGTGAAGTTAACAACAGTGTGGTGTTGTCATAGGAAGGGTATCCCCAGGATACAATCGTAGTGATCAATATTGGCTACATCAAAGTATGTGTGGGCAGTAAATTCGCCAACGGCAACAGAAGAATCACCCCCATGGGTGATCTTTGAGCAGCTGCCTATGCAGCCCAGTTGCAGCATGAGCTGTTGTGTGAGGGGGTATACCTCCATCTGGGTGACCTTTGCAAATGTGGGGCTCATGAAATTGCCAGTACTACTGGTATCGATCATTGTGTAGGCCGGACACCCGTTGATAGTGATCCAGGCCGTTGCACATGCATACAGTGCCGGTGCGATCACTGGTCACATACTGGGGTTATCCCCAGGCCCCATCCATGTATGCATTGCATATCTGAAGGAACAGGGGTTAATTTCCCCCATTGCACACTGGCGTGCAACATTGAGTGGGGCCAACCACACCTGCATGAGATCAGGTGGTTTGTCCCAGGGGATGACCATTGACCTGTGTGTGGTCTCAATCACTAGATCATCTGGATACATCTTGATCCAGAGTGGGGATTGCTCTATGAGCTCCTCTACGATGATATCGTATGAGGTAGCGACCTCTCGCCCGGTGAATGAGGCATGTGGGTGAGCCCCATACTACCTCAGATCTGAGGTTCTGAGCGAGGAACACTCGGTATCCCTCAAAAATGCGAATTTGTTTCGCAAGTTCAGCTATCGCTGCACAGACACGGTCGATATCGAGGCCATGTCCCATCATTTGTGCATGATCACACTTGTCCTAGCCCTGGTCGTACTCCCATCAAGCATGCTCCAACAGGTATGACTGGGTTGCGCTCAGTGAGGGATCTCCCTCGTTGATATCAGCCATGATATGGGCGATACGTCACCGACATTCAAGGCAGTCACTGCTCTCATGGATCACCCCGTATATTGGGGACCATGTCCATCTCGGCCGGGGGTCCTCATCCCCTTGTAGCCCAAGGCCTGAAGGGGGTGAATCCCCATTGGTGATCTCCATCGCCACGCACCACATGGACTGGTCATCATCCAGTGGGTTATGCATGGCATCCAAGTAGGTAACTAGTTTGTCATCTTCTTGGATGTCTGAGCACTCCGAATACAGCTCGAAGCAGTCATCAACTGCTCGGCCTTCATCAGCAGGGTCATCATTGACCCCCTCAGTAGTCTCTGCTACATGCTTAGGGTCAACAGGGGCTGCTGCCTCATTGTTGTGTTCAGTGTCAATACTGCCGGTCGGGGGTTCATCCTCTTGTTCTTGTATGTCTACAGTGTACAGTCGCAGTTTTCCTGCTGGTGGTATATCCCTGCGAGGTTGATCACACTGGTTAGCCATATGGCCATCCTTACCACAACAGAAGCAGGTGATTCCCTGCATTCTCCCCTTATCCAGCAGTTGAGACTGTCCTCTCATCTGGGTCGTTAGACTCTTTGACTGGGGAGCACCTGCTCCCACCTTGCCTGGATTTACAGTCTTGGGTAAGTTGGCTGTCCTTCAACAGAACAGCATGTTACTGTGATGCACAAATTTGTGTATGTTGCCTGAGGTCCCATCGACCCTCTTTCCCTGTGGGTACAAACTACTTTGTCCTTAGGAGGTTTTCCCCCCAGAGCCAAAGTGGCTCATTCTCATATGCAAGCTGATAGCCTTCTGGGCAGTTTCCATCCACCAGACCTCCTCAAGGATCTTCTCAATGCTAGAGTGCTCAGCAGATATACCACAAGCCTCGAAAATACTACAGATTATTGTATGGGGCAACCCATGGAGGAACTTCCTCCTGGATGAATAATCGTCTGGGAGCTGTACCATCTGGTACGCACGATGCCTGAGGTCATTGTAGAAGGTGAGGGCCCCCTTCTCAGGGGAAAACCTCATGCAGTCATACTGGTCCGCTGCATTCTGCGCTGAGGCCTTGTGCATGAAGCGTTTAAACAGCCCAGTGATCAGGTCCTCAAAGGACCAGAACCAGGTTGCTCAATCCAGTGATTCAACCTTCTGGTCATACCACTGGGAGGCTAGGTCCTCCAAGTACAACCCTGTGTATAGTATGCAATCTTCGTTGCGATCCGGTCTGGTGACCTTGAACATACAGAAGTACTTCAACAACTGGCTCAGCCAGTCGTCGAACTTCTCAAGGTTGTCCTGACCTCCGTACTTCCCTAGTTTGGGCGGATTCATTGCCTTCACCTCAGGCCCTACTGGGCCAGTCGGTCGCCCGACTTGTTCCCATATATGTTGCACGTATAACTGCTGCATGTAATCCATGTAGTGTGCGTTACCAGGGGTGAATTGTTGAACAGGCATACTACAAGCTACAGAGGTTAGGTTAGCAGGACTTACATAAGCGCAGCTGATTGGTTGATATGTTCACACAAGGTAGTGGTAGTGAATCAAGGGATTATTCAAACTCAGACGACCAAGTCTAAATGTAAGTACAGCTGAGGTAATACACTATACTAGGTAAACTACTATACTCTACTGTAGAATGGGGCTGGAACAAGTCATAGCTTGTTCAACACTCCCCCTTTCTAAGCAGCCAGTTGAGGTGTATAAGCAATCAGAGATAGGACATGACCTAAGTCTGTGGATGATCATAGAAAACCAAACCTAGCTGTTATCGGAACTGCTCGAACTTGATATGCCCAAGGTTCTTAGTGAACATGTCCATGTCCGCGGGATTGGTAGAACCTTCAATAAAGAAGAGTTCAATCTTTCCTTCAGCTACCCAATCTCTAATACTGTGCCAGTGAATATCTATATGCTTGTTTCACTTTTCAGTCACTGAGTTGGAAGCCATGAAGATAGATCCTTGATTATCACCACATATGGGGATCGCTTTGAGTTTGTATCCCATTTCACCAAGTAGTTGGCGAATCCATATTACTTGGTGACTGCAATCAGATAAGGTAATATATTCTGCCTCAGTAGAGGACAGGGCGACAACCTTTTGCATTCGGGTCTGCCATGAGAATATGCCACCGGCTAGTTTAAGGAACCAGCCAGTCTGAGAGCGCCTAGTGTTCGAGTCTGAGGCCCAGTCTGAATCAGTGCAAGCAGTGATACCATCCCCAGAAGCACCATCATAGATCAGGGAGTAGTGGCAAGTACCAAGTAAATAGCAGCAGATATACAGCGCTTTGTTTACATGATCTTCTGTGGGGTTGGCAGCCTGCCTAGAGAGGGCAGTAACTGCATAGGCAATATCAGGATGGGTGCCCAACATGATGTAGAGCAAAGACCCAATAATGGACTGAAATCGTGAGCGAGTTCCAGGATCAGCAGTTTGATTGTTATCTAGGGGGTAGTACCCCTGAGGCAAGGGAGTAGGAGCAGTGCGGGCGTTAAGCATGCCAAATTGCACTAGGACTTTTTCTAAGTAATCACACTGATCAATTAGGATCTGGTGGCCTGAGTGGCAGATGCGTATATGGAGAAACTTGGTAGCTATATCAAGATCTCTACATTCCCACTTCTGCATGAATAGGGACTTGACCTCATTAACGATCTGCTTGTTGGGTCCACAGAACATAGCATTATATACATAGATGATTGCAACAACTATTTGGGTGCCACATTTTCTGTAGAGAAATAAGCCAGCATCTGACTTAAGGCGTTCAAAGCTGAGTTCTTTCATGGACTGGTTAAGGGCTTTCCACCATGCCAATCCAGCCTGCTTGAGACCGTATAACACCTTGAGTAGGCAGAGAACCTTGTTCTCTTGGCCGGGAAGTTTGAATCCTTCTGGCTGTTCTATGTAGATCTCTTTGTCCAGCTTGCCATATAAATAGGCACTATGGATGTCTACAGCTTCAATATGCCTGTTTTCCAGGGCAGCTAGTGTGAGCATAAGCCGCACTGTCTTGAAGCACACAACTGGGGAGAATATCTGATCAAAGTCAAGTCCTTTGATCTGGGAGAATCTCTTTGCGACTAATCGTGCACATTTTCGACTGTCTAATTTGACATCAAAGACCCATCAGTTCTTAATGACCTGCCGGTTTCTTGGGCGGTCTACTAGCTCGTATACATCTTGCTTCTTAAGCATCTCCAGCTGCTTGCGGCATGCAGCTTTCCACTCCTTCAGGTCTGCAGTAGGTAGTTTGAGGATGTCCCTAAATGTCCACTCACGAATTGGCTTCGATCCTGCAGAATTGGCTGGAGAGATTGCCTTCGACATGAGAAATGCAACCAAGTCAGCTCCCCCTTCCTGACATAGCTGCTCAACATCTTCCTCGCTAAGAGCGATGGGAGAGACTGGCACTGCGTCAGTGGGGGTGGACAGTGCAGGTGTGCTCGGGAATTGACCCGGCATATCTCCTTCTATAGGGGGTTCTCGCTCAACAGAGGGGCTGGGTTCTGGTTGCTCAGGCTGCAGATTTACTATATCGCACCATCACGTAGCATGCTCTATTTCCTTTACTTGCTCCACAGGGTGTTGGTCATCACCATACATGTTGCAGGGCCTTTTGGGCACACAACATTCACACTGGGGGTATGCTGGGAGTGGGTTAGGATTAGGAGGGCATTGTCCCTTTCTGGGTTGGCAAGGTGGTGAAGGAGGTTCTTGTTGAGGAGAAGGTGTTCTCGGAGGCAGTGGAGGAGGACTAGGAGGTGGAACTGGGGGAGGAGTCAGGAGACAACAAGGACAAGGATGATAGGAGTTGTCCTCAGTTCTAAAGGGAGGAGGAACCTCTAGAGGTTCAAACTCTTCAACCTTGGGAACAGGGTCTAGTGCAGCAGGTTGTCTGTGAGGTGCAGTATTGCACTTGGGAAATCACGCTTCATTAAATAGAGCATGCGTGAAGGTAAAGATGACATTGTTGGGAGAGCGTATGAAAATGAAATTGCTCTCATGTCCAGGAGTGATGCCTAGGTACACCATCAGCTCTGACTTAGGGGCCATCTTGTTGGTGCGCACATTCTAAGAGATGAATACATATGCTGCACAACCAAACATGTGCAAGTGGCTGATATCAGGCTTATCTTTGTGGAGGAGCTCATAGGGGGTATGCCAGTTATGTCGGCGGAGCGGTGTCCTATTGTACAGATGGCATGCATGGGCCATTGAGAATTCCCACCAACTGTCTGGAATGCAAGCCTCAAGACGCATAGCTTCAGACTTATCCATGGAAGTGTGCATAAAGTGTTCTGCACGACCATTCTGTTGGGGTACATGTGGAGTGCTCTGGAATACATGTATCCCATTGTCTACTAGGAGCTTATCGAAAGCATTCAATTTTTACTCTCCCCCTGCATCGGACATCCATCCTTTGATTGTCGCATTGAATTGCATCCAGATCATCAACATGAAGTGCTTGGTCACCATCAATGCAGCATCTTTCATGCGCAAAGGCATAATCCATGCAAAGGATGTATAGTTGTCCACAAAAGTGATAATATATTTGTAGCAGTGATATGACTTGATGGAGAATGATTTGATATCGGAGTGCACAAGTTCGAATGTGTGAGTAGCTTGTCGCACATCAGGTGGGTAGGTGTGATTAGGCATCTTGCCTAGAGCACAGCCAGGACAGATTTTGTCCTCCTGTGGTGTGCTAATCTCAGGGAAGCCTCGCATATATTTTCGCACATGCTTCAAAACCTCCTTAGAAGGGTGACTGAATTGGCGATGAAGTATATCCCAGGTGGGCTCAGTCTTAGTGCGAAGGTTCTTAGGTTTAGGGACGCTTTGGAGAGTGTACATATTTGGGCCTAATGGCCCTGGAGTGAATGGAGCGAGTAGGTCTCCATCTCCATATAACACATCGATCTGTGCAGCGGTTCCCTTCACAGTAGCTTCTGCATGTAGTAGGCAGCCTAGGGAGATCAGGCGTACTTGTGAGTTAGGTAGGTACCCAATATCAAACAATGATAGGGTTTGGGTGCGACCTGATGAGTCTCGCCATGGTACAGTCACATGTCCTTTGCCTTCTACAAATATTATGGAGGCAGCAGTGTAGACTGGTATACGATCAGTGCCTTTAAGGGGTGTGAACTCAGCATAATCTGAGTGATCAGGGGTGAAGTGCATAGATGCACCAGAATCGAGAATCCAATATGGGGCCTCAGGTTTTCCACATCACGCACACGAACTATCAGAGCCATGGGTGCAAATAGTGTCATCCATTTGGCAATGTACTGATACATTCAATGTATATACAGTACTACTCAACTCCACTGCATCGTTTCACACATAAGGGGTAGCAGCGGCAATGGATGAGTACTAGTGCAGCAAGTAGTGAGGATGTACTAACCTGGGATCCTGAATATATTGGTCGTAAAGACCTTGGATCTCGTCATCAGAACCATAGATGTCCACCTTATCATCAGAGTCCCACAAGGTGGAGGAAGCAGCCATAATCTGGCGCTTGTGGGAATGTTTGGAAGGAGGGGGAACATCAGAGTCCTCCTCGTCAAGACAGGACCAATTGATCTTTTTGACTGATTGTGGGAGACGGACAGCGGGCACTATAAAGGTATTGGAGGAGGTGGTGGTGGCATTGGACATTTCAAGGTTATCAACAATGGTTGACGACATCTCAGGAACAGACAGGTCAATGTGATCTAAAAGAGGGTGTGCACGATTGAGGGAGTGAATCGTCTCACAGGTGGGCTGGATCTCAAGCCTATGGGCAAGATCGAAGGCCTGTTTAATCTCCAGAAAGGCTGGAGGACCTTGGAGACCCTGGAAACAAGTCACAGGCACATAGGCAGTAGCATGAGGGTTGATGACGGGAGAAGTAAAAACATGGGCAGGGGGACAGCGACGGATGTGAATTGTGTCTCATCCTCAACAAAGTTGAGGTGATTGTGGTTGGCCTTGCCACCATGCTTGCCACAAGAACACTTCTTCCCCTTCTTGTCCACGCTGTCTCCACGCTGCTGCCCAGAAGGCACTGGATTGGACTGCTGCTGGGACTTGAAGGAGGGGTTACCCTCCATCTTCCTTCTTAACGGTGCTGATTTTCTGGGCCTGTTGAGACCCAGGACTGCGGCCTTTGCCACCCATGTTGGAGCATTGCTCCCAAGATAATGTGGCGGCTGCTACAATCTTGTTGACCATAGGGTCGGCCTGTTTCCCATTGGCATCTTTCTTCTGTGCAAGCATTTGCACAACCACATCCATCGTTGGAGGCAGCTTTGACAAGACTATCATCACCTGGATCTTGTTAGGGATCTCATACTTGGCAGTCCTCAACTTTGCGAATTGGTTCTGAAGGCATTGGAACGCCTGCAAAGGATGACTGTTGGGAGGGACCTGAACATCCATCATAGCCTTGAATTCCACATAGATTTACGAGAGGCCAGATGTAGAATAGTCGCTCTTGAGAGCAGTGAGGAGATCGAAGGCAGTGCCATAATGAGAGTATTTGATCTGGAGGACGTTGGTCATGTTGAAGGTAAGGGTGCCAAGAATGCAAGTATTTGCCCCGCTCCAACAAATATAGAAATTCTGAGATTCCATGTCTGCAAAGCCATCGGGGCCAGGAGGAGAGGGTCTGGGCAATTATGTGCACCACATGCTGCCAGTCAAGATGAGATAGGCAAGCATGGCTGGCCACCAGGTGGCATAGTTCTGCCCATTGAAAATGGTGAGACAGAAGGAGGTCAAGTTGTTGTTATTGAAAGACAACATGGTTCTGGATGGGCAAAAATACATTAAAATGACATAGATTCCCCCTGTACCTAGCGATGATGCAGCCATAGATGGCACAAACAAGTGCTAGAATATGCTCAAGCAGCTAGGTGCAGCTCAGTGGGGGTGAACCCACTGGCACAAACTAGCGCTTGAGTGCGCTTGAGCAGCTGTATGCAGCACAGTGGAGATGAGCCCACCAGCGCAAACAAGCGCTCGTTTATGCTTGAGATGACATTGTAGCCAGAGTAGCTAGTAGCCATAGAGGCACTTTGCTGTTGGCACAAACTGTTGCTCGTTTGCACTGAGCCTTTAGCTCAATGTAGTCCAGGTCTAGCTAAATCAACTCAAGCGCAGCCACAAGGGCGCAGGATGAGGATCTGCTGCTGAGCCAGGGCTCAACCTGTTGAACAGGCATACTACAAGCTACAGAGGTTAGGCTAGTAGGACTTACATAAGCACAGCTGATTGGTTGATATGTTCACACAAGGTAGTGGTAGTGGATCAAGGGATTATTCAAACTCAGATGACTGAGTCTAAATGTAAGTACAGCTGAGGTAATACACTATACTAGGTAAACTACTGTACTCTACTGTAAAATGGAGCTGGAACAAGTCATAGCTTGTTCAACATGAATCCCCTGAGATAATTCTGACAATGAGGTCGTCCGGCGGGCTCACCTCCGCCACTCCTCATGTCAGATTGGCCATTGGATTGGCCATTGGATTGACTACCACCATCCAGATCCCCTGGATCATCCAGGTCATTTGGAGGTCCCCCATTGAGGGGTCCTCCCCATAGAGGGTCACCCTCCTCTGCATCACATCGCCTGTGAGGCCATTCCTCCTGGTGTGGGGCAGGTAGTTGGCCCTCATTGGTGTCATGACCATGGTCTCCCTGAATGGGTCCATTACCGGACAGTCGGCTGTCCCCTGCAGCATTATTTGCTGCTATGGCATGATCTTGTGCCATTCAATGTAGGAGGGCTCTTTCCCTCTGTCCTGGGGTGCCGTACAGATGGCGCATGATGTCGGAATCCCGACCTGAGAGGTATGCTGGTCGATTCGGCATATTAGGGGCGAGGCCCCATTCTGTTGTCATGTGACTAGCAGGGGCACTTGGGCTACAGGACATTACTGTCCCTCACCTCACTGGGCTGCCTGCCTCACTATGGGACGTGAGGTCCGCCTTGATGGGTACCAGGCTTATCGCCCGGTTGGATGTCCCATTATCATCTGCAAATCTTCGTCGCAATCATTCCAGCATCACAGCATTATGCTGCCCAGGATTTATCCCATGATTGTGGAACCCCTTGGGTCCCACATCATACCTCAACCATTGACATTGCATGTCCATGAGGAACTCGTCAATGGTGGTGAGAGCAGTTCTGGGATCAATGGGTACATTTCCCTCGGATTGGTCCCTCAGTGGGGGCAACATGCCCCCCATATAGGCCCGTATGATTGGGCTCTCAGCCCTCAGGCCTGGTGATGCCTCTAATGAGGTCAATGAACGGTTGACATTCTCAGGTTGCAGGGTTAATGGGCTTATAAGGGCGGGGTCAGCTTCCGCTGCCCTTCCTCTGCTGTCCTTGACACTGCTCAGCGTCTGGGAGGCCTGTGCCTCCTCTGCTACTGCTGTGCCAGGCCTGGGTTCCATGCTCGGTCCCAGTGTCTGGCCCATTGTCAGAGTTTTTACCCCCTTCTTGACGACCTTAGGATCCCTTGGGATTTTCTTGGGAGTCCTGGGTGGTCATGAGCTACCTGTTGAGGGGTTTTCCCCTTGTCCTGACGGTCTGGTTACCATCGACTTCGCTTGGCTGTGGGTCACTGTGCAACTCATTGTGAATACACATTTTTGCACTTCAAAAAATTGTAAGGTTGCTGTATTGGGTGCTCTGCACCCTGTCCTCACTCCTTACTCACACTGGTGAAGTGTACTGAGTGGTATTCACAGATGAGTAATGTAGGAGTAATATATGAGGATTGGCCCATCACCAGGATGGGCCTCTCCTTTTTATCTACCTACCACATATGTGATTACCTTGTATCACATGCACTCCATAAGTATGCAATCAGGGGTTATTACCCCATTTAGTATCTACAGGGGCTACTGCCCCTTACAGGCAGTTTCAAATCACAAGGGGCAAAAGAAGCCCAACAAAAAGAAGATGAAATAGAGGAAGAAAAAATAAAACTGGATTGACCAACCAGGTGGTAACAAAAAATGTCCTGTTGCAAGGACAGTGGAATGGAACCACCCAAGACGGGTGATAGCATTGATGGGAGAGAAGGTGAGACTTGGGCAGGGGGAGCAAGGTTAGCAGACACAGACGATAGAGAAGGAAGGGGATCCAGTATGACAGATCTGGTTGATGGGTGGTCATCTGGCATGGCAGATGATGATATGAATATGGGTGATGGCCCAGATATGACTGATGACAAGGATAAGGGAAGTTAGCAGAAATGGACGATGAAGGAATGACAATGATATCTAACATAGCGGATGGCACTATGGGTTGGGGTAACAGCCCGGATACAGATGGTGACAATGATGATGAAAGGAGTGAGCTGGATATAACAGGTAATGATGATAAAGGAATGTCAGCAGAAACAGATGAGGAAGGACAAGAAATGGGATCCATTACAGTGGCCTGCTTGAACACTGAGATGACAGGTGGTGGTGATGCTGCAACCACACGACATTCCTGGAAGGTCTGCAATACCTCTGCCAAATACTTCTTGTATTCCATCTGCTCAGGGTCTTCTAGGCAAGCTGGACATAGCTCTCATTTGACTGGGCTAAACACCTCTGGGTTGATGTCTATGATGACATCTCTAGCTGGGACAGATACTGGCAGAACCAGGCGTGATATCTGTGGTGGCTGTGTAACTGGATTCAAGTGGTGACATGGCTGTGGCAAGGCAGGGGCAACCCAAGGTGGTGGCATTGACAGCTGATGTGCCATGGGTGATAAGGGCCTCCAGATGGGAACCTGAACAGATGGGAAGCACAGCACAGGTGGTATCAACGGCCGAACACAGGTGACTGGGGATGAGAATAGATCTGGGTATGATACTGGACTCGAGACTGGAGGTGATGCAAGCAGACATGCAATGACTGATGGTGGTGACGGATAAGGGTGTGAAACCAGATTTGGAATGATCAGTGATGTAGGCAGAATGATGGCTATGGATGCTGGCATGGGTACCAGATGCAGATGTGGCACTGGTGTAGGAACGACAGATGGGGCAGGTAGCACACTGGTGGTCAGAAATGATGACCAAAATGGCATTGTGCCAGTCCGGGGTCCTGACAAAATGAATGTAGCCACCGCCAGAACATCTGACAGCAGATAAACGGCTTCTGGATGTATGTCTGATCTAATAACCTCCAGGCACTGTCAGACCTGAACCTCAAGATCCTGTGGGAGTCCAGATATGAACAGCACATTGCAGTCTAGCTCAGACAGGTGATGGCTGGACACGAGCAAATGTGCTATCTTGATGAGTCAGCGGTGATACGCCCCTATATCATCAAGGCACTGCATGGCCCTCGACCTAGACTCCTGCACAGCAGATAGAAGATCAGTTCAGACATAGTTATGCAGACCTTCGCATCCCAGATAATTCTTCTTAACTGATACTACAAATGTATCCCAATCTGGGACCGGATCCAATGCTTCTGGGAGGTACTCCCAGAGTTCAGTGTCGTCAAGGTCAGCATAGTAGATGGCGAGCTTGATCTTCTGCACATGGTTGTATCTGAGGGCATTTCTGAGTGCCGAAATGTCATAAAGGAATCTGGGTAGTTGTCATGGTCTGCTTGCGTCGAATCTAGGGGCCTCAGGGGTGTTCTGGCGGGATTGGATAATGGTAGTCAGCATGCTGATGTAATGGGCCAAGAGTACGGGATGGGCAGATGCCATGGGCGCTCTGAATTCAGGATGACAGGGATGCATGGGAATGAACTGAAAAGGAAATCAATGGCAGCAAAACGAGTGATGATGAAACAGATGACGATGAAATGGCAAATGAGAGACTCAGAGGTTGATAAGAAGTGAAAGGGATAGAATAAGTGGCATATGGAAAAAAAAAAAGGTTTACTTGAAAAAAGAAGGGGACTAAGCCATGAACAGTCCCTCAGGCTCTGTGTTCCACTGAACTACACCCTCCCTTGTGGTGGGCTCCAGTTGTAAAACACTAATCCTTTCCAGATGGATAAGGATCTAATAAAGGGTGTGAGTATAGACTCAACCCAAGGGAGGGGAACAGGAAAGACAGGCCACAGTGAGAATGGACCTAGGCAGCTCCCTGCTCACACAGATGGAAAATGGAGAGGGAGAAAGATCTGGAAAGATGTATTCTGAGGTGTGATACACCCGTTTTATAGTCCTGGGAATACCCATAGACTTTTATCTACAAGATCTAACTAATCTGGGGCCAAACAGCAACCAGAAGGTATGTAATATAAAATAATTCAGTCTGGATGAAACAAATCCAGTACCAGATTGACACAATCTGGACCTGGATAGACAGGCAGATTGTGCAAAAGAGTCTGAACAAATGAAGAAAGGGCCAGAAGATGGAAGAGACCTACCTGGATGGACAATGGACACTTTGAATGGACTTTTAAATGGACGACAGAAGGGGGCTTGCAACCATAGGAGGATCCGACCTCCTACAGCATCCAGGGCAGAAATGCACCACCATGTTAAACTGAGAGAGGAACTCTGACCAATTGGCTTGCTGGTGGGTCAGAAGCTTTATAGTGGCGAAGTACTTGAGGTTCTTGTGGTCAGTGATAACATCGACCAGAGTGCCAGATCCTTCAAGGTAATGTCTCCAAGTCCAGAAGAACTCAAAGATCACCAGGAGTTCCTTGTCATGAGTGTCATAGTTGAGCTCTGGAGTGGACAGCATCCAAGAGTAGAAGGCAACAGGCCAGATCTCCTCATCCAGACAATGGATGGAGAGAATGCCAGCAATGGCATAGTTGGAGATGTCAGTTTCTACTATGAGTGGAGCATCTGGAGTCCAATGGACAAGGATAGAAGAAGAGGTGAAGGCATCCTTGAGGGATTGAAAAGTGGCAAGGCACGAGTCATTGAAGAGCCACAGAGTGCCCTTACAAGTAAGGCGGGTGAGGGGCATGATGATGTCAGAATAGTTAGCAATGAATCATTGGTAGAAATTTGCAAAACCGAGAAAGGATTGGATGTCCCAGACCTTCCAAGGTACCAGCCAATCCTGGATAGCTGTGACTTTGTCTTCAGACATCATCAGGCTGAAGGGAGAAAGCTGGTAGCCAAGGTACTCGGTGGAGTTGGTATTCCATTCGCACTTCTCGGGTTTTGTGTAGAGGTCATGTTTGTGGAGTCTCTGGAGGACTTCCTGGACATGCTCCTTATGGGAGGCTTTGTTTTTAGAGAAGATGAGGATGTCGTCCAGGTAAACTATCATACAAACGTCAAGGAGATCTGTGAAGATCAAGTATACAAACCACTGGAATGCCGCAGGGGCATTTGTCAGACCAAATGGTATGATGAGCCATTCAAATGATCTGTAGTGTGTCTGGAATGAGGTCTTCCATTTGTCACCCTTGGCAATGCAGACCAGATGGTACACATGCTAAAGGTCGATCTTGGTGTAGACCTTGGCACGGCTTGGAGCATTGAGGAGGTCAGAGATGCGGGAAAGCAAATAGCGATTTTTCTTCATGATCTTGTTGAGTCCTTGAAAGTCAATGCAGAGGCAGAGGGAACCATCCTTCTTGCAGACAAAGAGGACCAGAGTGGCATGGGTGGAAGAGGATAGGCAAATAAACCCATTTTTGAGATGTTCATTGAGGAATGTCCAGAGAGCCTCAAGCTTGGAGGAGGAGAGGGAGTAGAGGGTGCCCAAGGGGGGGGAGGTACCTTCCTCCAGGTTGATCTTCAGATTGTGTTTGCAATGCAGGGCAAGTATGAATGCTTTGCTCTTGCTGAACACATCTGCAAAGTTATGGTAATCTGGAGGGATTCCAGACAGGTTGACCAGAGCTAGAGGAGGGACCAGATCAGCAGATGCTGACTGGAGTTCAGACTCCTGAGGGCAGATTTGCAGGCTGAACTGGGTGGAGCCCTGGAGTTAACAGGCCAATGCAAAAATGGGGGTGCTGATAAAGGAGATGGGTGAAGCCTTGTGTTCAGAGAAACTTGGCAGATTGGGTGTGACAGGGTCAGCCAGAGGAGGTGAATTTGGAGGCTGCAGAGGTGAGCTTGGTTTTGCTGGCACAGACTGCTCGGATGGCCAGAACAATATACTGCTCGAAACCCAATCAATCAACAGATTGAAGTGGGTGAGCCAGTTGTGTCCCAGAACCAGTAAACAGGATCCATCTAGCAGAGCAACATATAATGTCATCGTGTTGAGTTTAGTGATTACACACTCTCAACATGACTGACTACTACACTAATCGTGACTGACCACTACTGTCAGTCATGTCAGTCATGTTAGTACTTATTATTGTTTATTGTTGTGTACACACATGTAGTACAACCTGCGAGTTCCATGTCCGGACTCCTTAGTCTTTGACATTGGACTCCAGATATGTGCCTATTAGCTGCACTAATCTCAGTCTTTGACATTGGACTCCAGCTGCTTGACTCAGCTGCTTAACACATTGGAGTGGTGTCACTGGTTTCAAAGTGGATGGTGAGGTTGATGGCTTGAGTGATAGTGGAGTTGGAGGTCCCATTGAAAAGTCAGAGTTGGAGTGGGGGTACAGAGTAGGTCAAAAGATTGTGTTTATTAACAAATTCCATATCTATAAAACAATCAGAAGATCTGAAGTCTACAAGCACAGGAAACGGAGGAATATCCTGTTCACAGACACTGACAGAGGGAATGAGGGAGTAAGGATTGGAAAGAGCAGATGTGTTAAGCCAGATCTCCTTTGGTGTACTAGTGGAGTCAACACAACCCCCAGACTGTGCAGAGTCCTGGAGGTCGCACTCTATTTTTTTGCCTCCAAGGTCTCTGGTTTGGCTTTCAGAGTTGCAGCCTTGGAGGTTGACTTCAGACACTTCTTGGCTATGTGACCATCTTGGCCACAGAACATACAAAGCTTAAGATCAAAGCAGTGCTTTCACTCAGCTGCTGTGAGCTTGCTGTCCTTCCCTAGCTTGGCAGAAAGGTCAGGCTTTGGGGCAGTGGAGGTGGTGGCAGACTTCCCTTTGAAGTCCTTGGACTCCCTAGGACCACTGGAGTTGGAGCTGCTTCCAGATTGGTGGTTTCTGGGGCCAAATGATTTGTCAGATTTGGTGGAGGAGTTGGCAGATGGCTTCACCTAGCGATTAATCTCAGACTTGCACTTCCAATAGCACATGTTGGTGGCCTGGGCAAGGGGCTGGAGTTCAGAGAGAGTTGGTGGCTTCCTGACATGAGAAATCTCATCTTTGATCCAGTCAGGGAGGCTATTGTAGAAGTGATGCTAGAGGGCACCTTCTCTGTAGTCTTGGACTTGCGAAGCAATACAGTTGAACTCAACCACATATTTGTTGATGTGTTGGGAGTCCTTTATGGACAGGTGGTCGAGTTGGTGCTCTGCGTCACCAACAGGGTTGTGGAATCCAAAGTTCATCTGTAACTCCAGGACAAATTCCTGGAAGTTATTCATCCAGACCAGACAGAAATTCGGGTCCTCATCGAGGAGGAGGTCTGGTTTGAACCACTCCAATGCCATGAAAGCATAAATGTTACTTTGGCACGATCCATCCAAAAGGCCTTAGGACAGTCTTGGAAGTTCAGTTTGCACTGGGCTAGGAAGGTCTGGAGTTTCCAGGGGTCAGTTCCATTGAACTGATCCAGTTCTTGGACTTTGGTGTGGGAGGTGCTATCAGCAGGGCATTGATGAGAGGAGTGGGCAAGGCTATGGATAGCATCAGTGAGGAGGGCGAGCATGTCCCTCGGGACATGCTCATTCTCATCCTTATTTCCAGGGGCATCTTCCTCATTGTCACAATCCTTGGGTCCAAGCTCAGGGAAGTCAGGGTCTTCATTGGAGGAGTCATTTCCAGGACCATCCAGATCTCCCAGGCTACCAGGATCATTGGGTGGTGTGTGAGGGATATCTCATCCTTGGGGTAGGTTGGACAATGATGATTCATTGTCCTTGAGTTTGGTAATCCATGCATTCAGAGTTGGTGAATGCTAGAGAGCACAAGCCTGGGAAATGGATGCCAAAGTGCGGCAGGTGGAAAAACTGTGGACTTGGTCAATGATGGCAGGACCTTGGCAACTGCTTGCAAATACACTAAGCAGGTTGAAACATGGGGACGGAGGTGGGTTTGTGCCAACAGTGCATAATACAAGTGGCCATGACAGATGCAATTTAGGAGTTATAACAAGAGGCAGTTTGAATATACTGTTAAAACTGGGGTCTCAGAGAGATAATTCTGGAATTCCAGAGTTTGAGCAGGACTTGGCTTCACCATGTGTGATGCGCCCTTGTCACAACTCTGGAGTGTCCTGTAATTTCAGAATGGACAGAAGAAGTCAGATTGACCCTATTGCAAGCAACAAAGGTCAAGGATGAGTCAGAAGAGAGTCTTGGAGACTCAAGGGGGTCAGAGTGAGCTTGGGAGACTGTCCAAGTTGATATTCCAACTGAAGTATCTACTACAAATGTGGAAAGTTATATATGGGAGTAGAACATAGGTCTTACTAATCATCTGGAGTGTAGGTGCTAAGTGTACTGGAGCTGTGCTCCTAAGCGGAGCACAGGGACAGAGGGTGAACTGGGACAAAGCAAGTGGCTATGTACTGTAAGTGAAGAATGGAATGTAATACTAAGAACAAGGAATGCTAAATACAGAGGGTCCGGAGTGTCAGGGATGTGGACTCATCGAGAACGTACTGGAGGTCACAGGAAAGAAGTCCAGAGTTGGGTCCTGTAAGGTTGTTGTTATAGGTATTGGGTGCTTTGCACCCTGTCCTCACACCTTACTCACACTGGTGAAGTGTACTGAGTGGTATTCACAGATGGGTATGTAGGAGTATTATGAGGATTGGCCCATCACCAGGATGGGCCTCTCCTTTTTATCTACATACTGCACATGTGATTACCTCCTATCATATGCACTCGTAAGTATGCAATCAGGGGTTATTACCCCATTTAGTATCTACAGGGGCTACTGCCCCTTACACCCTCCCCCTGTAGAGCCAGTAGTGGCTTGGACGAAAAGGAACATGTTTGATATATTCAAAAATGTAGGTAAAACAAACACAAGATAAGTATAGATCAGTGAAATGGAGTGAGATAGATCAGGGCGGTCAAGATACAGAAGATCATATGAGAGCACTGAATATGAAACAGGGACGAAATGGCAATGGTAAGAGTAAGGGAACAAAACAAGTAAAAAATAAATAAAAAAACAAGTGAGAGTTGAATCTCATGTGAGTTTCAACAAGGGAGGCCAATCACATCCGTGACTGGTCCTCCTTGAGTTTGCCGTCCTCATAGTGGTCCTGCTGTATGGGGGAACCTCCCCCATCAGCATTGCCACAGTGAATGTGAGGCATGTCATACACTGCGATGGTCTTGCTGAATTGCTGAGAGAGGGCTGAGTCCCTTGGGATGCTAGGGTGGGTAACCAAGGGAGGCATATCCTCTGGGAAAACCTTGATCTGACAAGCCTCCTGCTCATATCACTCCAAGGAGCAGCCAAGAGACTCATTGGCGACCTCAGCCCTGAGGTCAGTCCTCAAAGGACCATAGAGGTCCCAGGTGGCAGCATTCTCATTACCTCCAGCAAACTCGATTTGCTTGAGCATCTCTCAAGCACATTAATGAGCCCATTAAATGGCATTATCAGTAATGTGGGGGGTAACCCCATTAGCAGCCAGATATGCTGCGATGTCTGTGAGGGTGGCTCCCTTATGGAAGTCACTAGCCCAGGTGGACTTTTGTCCCTGAGCAGGTCCAACCTTGGCCCAGTCGAGAAAGGACTTGTACTGCCCAGGTATGATGAGGAGATGGGTGAGGCTGCACTGCCACACCATATGGTCGATATGCCCTCAGGGCACAGGAGTGAGTCGGTCTATGAGGAGGAGACCCCTCATCTGACATTGGGTGGGAGCATTCAGCTCTGAGTCAGGGTTATCCAGGATGACAGGGGTGCTAGTGGCCCCAGGGAAGACCTTCCAGATCGTCCAGTGCTAGTTGTCGGTAGGGTACCTATGCTGCCACTGTTCAACATAGTTGATCCACACCCCATCAGGGGTGTCAAACTATGGAGTGTTACGAGGGAGGAGGGGCTTCTTCCCTGACAGGATGAGTGGGCCTTGTGGTCAGCCCTTGGAAGAGCTACCCTTCTTCTAGGTAGTGGTAAATGTGGACCCCGAAGGCTGGTCCATAATGTGCGATATGAGCAGCATGCTGGAGCTCTGCTCCTGAGTAGATGGAGCAGCATGCTCCTGAGGGGTTGTGGTGCCTCCCTCAACACTGGTCAAGGTGGTAGTAGCCAGACTGGACATGATGCACTCCTCAAGTGCTGGGGCAGTGGGTAGTGGGACAGTCTCAGCAGGCTGGGCGCCTGCATCCTTGGAGGCTCAGGCTGCCTCCTTCATGATCTCTTTCTTTTTCTTGGCCTTTTCTGAGGCCCATGCAGGGGGTCTCAATTCCTTCATGACAGTGCACATTACTTTGCTGGTTCCCAATTCGTGGTGCTTCCTCCAGAGGTAAAGGAAGGTGAGCAGGTCCTGAGCCTGCTTGAGATGAGGGGCTTTCCCCTCTTGTTCATTTTGCACCCTGGCAAACAGGGCGCAGACACTGTCTCCAGTGTTGTAGAGACAGATGGGGCCCATGATGCCCCTGTCCATTCAGATGGTGAAGGCGGTAGACTGCCAAGGAGGAGTAGGGGGACAGATTCCCTTTGAGATGTTTTGAAGAGAGGCCTCAAGAGGCTCCCCTTGGTACACATAGAGGTTGCCCTCTATTCTAACGAACAGGGTGCACACACCCTTGGAGTCAACAGCGTCCCCTAGAATGAGGACACCCTGACCCAGTGAATTCGGGGAAGAGATTTCCCTGGATGAGTGGTGGTAGAGTGGGCTCATCCACAATTATGTCCTCATAGGGGAGGATGGGAGGTAGCTCGGGGAAGGGAGAGATTGCTCTCTCCTTCCCTTTGCAAGAGGGAGCTGCAGGCAGAGCCTACACAGGAAGAAGAAGGGGGGGAGCATCAGGACCTGCCTATGCCCTCCCCCCAAAAGAAGAGGCAGGTGGCTGGAAAGCCACCATGATGGGAACAGGAGGAGAAGCACTAGAGGTGCCACCCGAAGATGCAGCCAGGGCATCACACAGACAGGCAATCTCGTCACGAGCCTCCACAAGTGAGGAGCAGAGGTCACGATGGTTGCGCTGAAGGTGGTCGACACGACCCACCAAATCAGCATAGGCATCACATCAGCACAGACAAGCAATGTCGTCAGCGAGATCATGGATGGCCTCAGGAATGCTGTCCACATTGATGGCAACAGCAGTGCGGAGGTGCAACACATATGTGTTGCAAGCCTTGCAGTCATGTTCGTGACAGAGAGTGGGCATGTGGGGGTGGGAGATCCACTGCCCAGGGGACAGACAACAATGACACTTGTCATGACAAGTGTCACACACAGGCAATGAGGAAGGGTCATGGCGCTGTTTGGTGCCACTATGTGGCTGCTGTGGCAGCCAGCATGGGAGGCCAACCTTGTGGACAAGCCTCCAAGGGGTGTGTGATCATGCAAGAGGGATCAACCACAGTTGATGCCCTCTGGGGACTGAGAGACATGAGGGGAGGACAAGGACGATGGGGTGGGGGAGTGGGTACACTTGGACATGCTAGATGCATGGAATGGTGATAGTAAAAAGAGAGGAGGTGATGATATAAGTAAAATGAAAAAGGAAATATTATGTAACAAGATGAGAAGGCGATTGGCAGGCGGGAGCATAAGCAGAGGCAGTGTCAGATGTGTGTGAGTGTGGTGTCCTTGTTTGGTATTACTACTGTTGTATCTACTGTTTATTGTTGTTGCAATGTTTGTCGTTTTTATTTGTTTTATTCATTTTCTTTTTTCTTTTCATGTCATGTGGATTATTTTATTTGTTAGTGTTGCAGGTTGATCAATTGATCGAACCACTATGCTACCCACTTGGTGGGTTCGTGCGCCTTGGCACATTCATTGCCTTGCAAGGCAGCTGGCATACATTTTGTACACCATAGAGTTCAAGGTACCTGTCAAGGGCCTTGAGCTCATGACAGTTGGAGCTGGGCTCCCAGGTGGAGTCTTCGAGATTCCACTTGATGAGAAAATGGGCTGTTTGGCCCTCTCAGCAGTGGGCAAGTATCTTGTCCACCAACCATTCATTGGTGTCAGATGAGCTGATGTCATAGAATGCATGCATGTCCCTTTTCGGGAAGAGCACGTCATCGTTCAGTTCATAGCGGTGTAGCAAGGCTATGTGAAATTGTGGATGAATACACCACTTCTGGAGCTCCTCAGGAAGTTCCAGAGTGTAGGTATCATTGATACCATCTTTCCCAAGGACCTTCATGGGTCCAATGTACTTGGATATGAGCTTATGAGCTCTGCCCTTTGGCATCGCCAAGTTCTGGGTTGATAAGTAAACCCAGTCATTGACCTGGAGGGTGGTTCACTCCTTCTGCCTTTTGTTATGACTGCATCAAGCAGCCATCGAAGGGGATGGGAAAACCCTTCGGGCCAGAAGAAACAACCAAACCTAACAGCTGATAATGAGGCTAGCCGGCAAAGAGAGAAAGCCTGTAACCCTGGCAGGGGAGCTACAAGTGCCAGCGTAGCCAATTGGAGGAGAACCCTTAGCAGACAAGGTTTTAACCCAAGTCCCAGGGGCCTACAAAGGGTGAACTAGACAAGTGGTTAAAGCTGGGGTTTAGCCAGCTGGGACCGCTGCCTTATATATTGGCAAGGTCTGTGCACAGACCAAGCAGTACACTACTATACATGGAAGTAATAGATAAGGCTATGCTACATATGGTAAGATGGTAATGACCGTGGGTAGGGAATGGAAGTGTGGACGAAGATGAAGAGCGCAAGGCTGCCGTGAGGCAAACCCTGAGTTCTGATTAGAGATCCGCGGAGATGGGAATCTAGATAAATAAGATGTGATACATGAGGAGAGATTAGATCGGATTGGGAGATCTAGGAGGTGGCAAGATTGCTGTGGAGATCCAATGGAGATAAGGGTTAGGGTAGTCTAGGGGTTGTCAACATGTAACCCTAGAGGCTATGACATCGGGGATGATGTCAGGGGCTGGACTCATCACGTGACTGGTCATGTGATTGGCCTTGTGGGAGGTCATGTGACTAAAGAAGCGGAAGGAGGTAAGGAATGTAGGAAAAGAGTGTAGGATGAAAAATTAGGTGCACACAGTTCATAACACCTTTTATTCGTGTGATGTGCCTGTACCATTCTGCTCTCTATGATGGCATCATGGGCCATTTCCAGGTTCTCCCTGGCCTGGTGTACGAACTTCTGGACACCTGGGGTGCTTGACATAGACCCTTGGGAGATGTGTTACATCAGAATGGGTATATGCCCATAGTTCAGTTCGAACGGGGCAAACCCAGTCGAACTACTGATGCTTGAGTTAATCATGAACTTGGTGAGGGGCAGTTTATCTTCCCAATCCCTCTGGTCAGGCTGTATCAGCACATGTAGTATCTGAACTACATTCCAGATTGCGTGTTCAGACACACTGTCTGTCTGTGGATGAAACGCCATAGACATCAGGAGTTTAACTCCCATCATGTGGTGCAGTTCACGCCAGAATGCCAAGGTGAATTTGGTATCTCGGTCAGAGACTATCATCTCTGGCAATCTATGTAACTGTACTACCTCCTGCAGGAACTTCCCTGCAAGTTTGGAAGCCTGAACAGTAGTGCTGACCAGTACCAGGTGCACCATAGAGGTTAGGCAGCACAGGACCACCCACAGGTAGTTGTGTCCACCACTCAGTGGAAATGGTCCCACAAAATCCATAGAAATGGAGCCCCAGGGCCTCCCAGGCACAGGTAAACTGTGCAGCAGGCCCTAAGGCCATTGGTTGTTAGTCTTCACAACCTGGCATATAGGGCAGGTTTGACAGAACCAATCTACTTCACAGCCAAGTCCTGGCCACCAGTACCATCTGCAGATGTAATCCACTGTTCTCTGGGACCCAAAGTGTCCTAGCGTCTTGTGTGCCTGGTCAATGACCAGGGTAGTGACTATGTCACCCTTCTACTTAGCTTGCGAGAGGCATAGTACCTCCTCCTCGCCATGATTTCTCATGTAGAGGAGATCTTCCTATGTAAGGAACCATGGGTGATGCCCCACCTAGGATATGACCTTCAAGAAGAAGGTGTCATCCCAGTATTCCATACAGATAGTGTCCAGAAAATCAGGTGTGATCCCGTATGAGATGGGTGGGGCCCTGGAAGCCTTGGCAGATTCAAAAATTGATGGATCCTCCTCCGCACTAGCATGAGGAGTGTCCTCAACTCTCCTTTCCACAGCTGAAGCCATCTCTTGGGCTTCTACCAGGCGGTTCTCCTGCTTTTCCTTCAGATGCAAGCTCTGTCATGGTATTTCACTGATGGTGGCGAGCTTCAGCTCTTGCCATCAGTAGAGAAGAAGATCATCCCCCTCTGGATTCAACCAAGCATTGGCACTTGCCCAATCTGGTTCTTTATCAGAGGCCATATCGCCCCCTTCACTCTTGTAGTAGTGAGACAGACAGTCCACTACAAGGTTCTCAGAACCCTTCATGTAGACAATGGTAGCATCGAATTATGACAGGTAGTCAAGCCATCAGACTTGTCTACCAGACAGCTTACATACATAGTTGTCTGCTGTATAATCAGAATAAAGTTGCTTTTGCTTTGGGTTTACCAGGTTTGCAGAACACCTGTGATGTCTGTCATCAGTGCACAATACATGTATAACACACCTTGTTATCAAGGTTCTACCCCTTTGACAGAACCCATACCCTCCAAATCAAGCTGTTAGAAGAAGATCAAATGACCCAAATCCCCCCCCTGATCCTAACCCTGACAATCACCCCCACAAGCATCCCCAGATGTTGGTTGAAAGATACCAGTGAGTAAGGACCGTAAAATTTCAAAATTTTGCAATATGAAGATTCACTGCCTGGTTCTCTGGAACAGGCATCTGCATAACTCTGCCACTCCCTCTCTTTTGAGTGGCTGCTTGAAACACTTCCTGTGGTCAAACCTGCCCCATATCACATTTAATTCTAGAACTGAAACTGGATACAAATTCCACCCCTGCCATTGCCATCACCACAACCCAAGATGTTGTCACTCTCGAACAACAATGTAAAAAACTGATCCTATCTGGAGTGGATAAGGATCAGATAAAAGAAAAGGGTGTGAGTATAAACTCAACCCAAGGGAAAGGGACAGTAGAAACAGGCTCAAGTGAGTGAGGACCTAGGTAACTAGCTCTCAGACTTAAGGATAGAAGATGGGGGATGTGAAAAAGATCTATTCTGAGGTGTGTGTGATATACCTGTTTTATAGTCCTGGGAATATCTGTGGACTTCTATCTATGAGATCTAACTAATCCAGGACCAAAGGGCACCCTATGGGTATGTAAGCTAAAAGAATCTGGTACCAGATTGATGCAATCCAGACCCAGATGAACAGGTGGATTATACAAACTGATGCAGGCAGATAAAGACATGAATGGAAGGTGAAAAAGACCTACCCAGATGGACGATGGATGCTATGGATGCTTGAATGAACTCTTGGAATGGATGAAAAAGGGGGGTTTGCAACCGTAGGGGGACTCAACCTCCTACAATGAATTGAAGGCACTGCTTACAGCCCTTCTTAAGGAAAAAAAGGACAGCTCCTCTGCAATTACCAAGAAAGTTGCCAATCCTGGCAAGTGGGACAGCAAACAAGACAAATTCCAGATGTGGATCACCCAAATCAAAGTCTGGGTCTCACTCCAAAATTGGGGCTCGGACAAACTTTGGACTGTTGTAGTCCTTTCTTGCACGGAGGGTGATGCAGCCACCTACATGAGATTGAAATTAGAGAAGTATTGTGACTCTGAAATTGAAAACACAACAGGACCCATAGGGCAAGATCTGGACTACCCCTGCAAAGATGAAGCGTGGCCTGACTGGAAGACATTCCAAAAGGAAGTCAGGGAGCACTTCCAAATTGACATGCTCACACATGAATTGCTGCAAAAACTCAATTGACTCAAGTAGCAGGGCCACCCCATTGATAAGTTCCTCTAACAATTCAAGGTCCTCTTCAAGGAAGCTGAGATTGACAATGATCACAGCATTGAGATCCTTAAGCAAGCAGTGAATGCTCGTGTGTACATGCAAGTCCACTTGCACATGTTGGTGGAAAATGACATCTTTGAGCTGATCAATGCCTACCAGTGAGTTGGTCATGTTGAACAGGACCCTAGTAGCTGCAGAGGATGGCTAAAAGGACTCACATAGAGGGTTTGAGGGATGTTGGGATGGTCCAAACTGGTGGTTATGTGTCAAGAGACTTATTTTAAACTCAGTAGTCTGAGTGTGAACTGTAGGTACACAATTATACAAGACTACCATAATAGATAACTAAGTGCATACTACAGTAAAAGGGTAGTGAATGAGTCACACTTGTTCAACACTCCCCCTTGCTAAGCAGCCAGTAAAGGCACATAAGCATCTAAAGTACAAGGCTAGGCTGTCTGTGGGAGATCATAGAAAACTAGACCTAGCTGTGAGCAGAACTGCTCAAACTTAACATGGCCCAAGTTCTTGGTAAGCATATCTGCAGGATTGGTAGCACCTTCTATGTAGAAGAGCTCAATCTTTCCCTCAGCAACCCAATCTCAAATACTGTGCCAGTGAATATCAATATATTTGTTTTGCTTTTCAGTCACTGAGTTGGAAGCCATAAAGATAGATCCTTGATTGTCTCCACAGATAGGGATTGCATTTAGGCAGTATCCCATTTCATCAAGTAACTGGCAAATCCATATCACCTGATGGCTGCAATCAGATAAGGCAATATACTCAGCCTTAGTAGCGGAGAGGGCAACAACTTTTTGCATGCATGTCTGCCATGAGAAAATGCCTCTAGCCAGTTTCAAGAACCAACCAGTTTGAGAGCATCTGGTGTTTGGGTCAGAAGCCCAGTCTGAATCTGTACAAACAGTTATCCCATCCCCAGAAGTGCCATCATAGACTAGGGAATAGTGGCAAGTACCAAGCAAGTAGTGGCAGATACACAGTGCTTTGCTCACATGGTCTTCTGTGGGGTTTGCTGCATGCCTTGAGAGGGCAGTTACTCCATAGGCAATATCTGGGTGAGTGCCTAGCATGATGTACAGTAGAGACCCAATGATAGATTGGAATCATGAGCGAGTTTCAGCATTAGCAGTCTGATTGTTGTCTAAGGGGTAGTACCTCTAAGGGAAGGGAGTGGGTGCAACATGGGCATTTTGTATGCCAAATCGTGCTAGGATCTTTTCAAGGTATTCACACTGATCAATTAAGACCTGGCATCCTAAGCAGCATATGTACATACAGAGAAACTCAGTGGCTATACCAAGATCTCAACATTCCCACTTCTTTATGAAGAGAGCCTTGACCTCATTTATAATCTCTTTGCTGGGACCACAGAGCATGGCATCATCTACATAAATGATTGCAACAACCATATGGGTGCCATGTTTTCTGTAGAGAAATAAGCCAGCATCTGACTTAAGGCATTCGAAGCCGAGTTCTTCCATGGACTCATTGAGGGCCTTCCACCATGCCAATCTAGCCTGTTTAAGGCTGTATAACACCTTGAGTAGGTGAAGGACCTTGTCCTCTTGACCAGGAAGTTTGAATCCCTCTGGTTGTTCCATGTAAATCTCTTCATCCAAGTGGCCATATAAATAGGTGCTATGGACATCTACAGCCTCAATATGCCAGTTTTCCAGGGCAGCTAGTGCAAGCATAAGTTGCACTGTCTTGAAGTGCACAACTGGAGAAAATATTTGATCAAAGTCGAGTCCTTCAATCTGGGAAAATCCCTTTATGACTAATCACACACACTTTTGATCATCTGATTTGACATTAAAGACTCATCTATTCTTAATGACCTGCCAATTTTTAGGGTGGTCTACTAGTTCATATACATCTCACTTTTTAAGCATCTCCAGCTGCTCGCAGCAAGCAGCCTTCCACTCCTTCTGGTCTGCAAAGAGTAGTTTAAGAATGTCCCTGAAAGTCCATTTGCAAATCAGCTTTGATCCTGCAGAATTGGCCGATGCAATCACCTTATTCAATAGATATATTATAATGTCTGCTCCCCCTTCCTGACACAGCTTCTTAACATCCTTCTTACTAAGAGCAGTGGGAGATGATGGAGATATAGCATCTTTAGGTGATGAAGAAGGGGTGCCTGGGAAGTGACCCAGTATAGGAGACAGAAGTCCCCTATGGTGATATAGGCCATTTCCAGTCCCTTCAAGTGTCCCCTATCATGCCCACAGTCCGTTTATACATTTTATAGTTATTTTCATTCATCTCCATTTTGTTTTTCATTTGTTCGAGTTTGTTGACACAATCCGCCAGTTTGTCCAGGCC
The DNA here is from genome assembly GCA_038094035.1 of Pulveroboletus aff. ridleyi. Classification (NCBI taxonomy): domain Eukaryota; kingdom Fungi; phylum Basidiomycota; class Agaricomycetes; order Boletales; family Boletaceae; genus Pulveroboletus; species Pulveroboletus aff. ridleyi. The sequence goes on from JBBPTJ010000003.1 coordinate 28,879, forward strand.
TGGATCACATTTGTCTGGTATTGGATCCATCCATGTCAATCCGGTCTGGATAGTTTTAGCTTACATATCCACTAGGCACCGATTGGCCCCAGATTAGTTACATCTCATATATAGAAGTCTATGGGTATTCCTGGGACTATAAAACCAGTGTATCACACCTTAAAATGTATCTTTCTTCCCCTCCACTTTCCATCTGTGTGAATTGGGCTCTGGCCACTTGTCACCTGTTCCCTCTTGCTTTTTGTGTCTCCTATCCCCCTCCCTTGGGTCGAGTCTATACTTGCACCCTTTATTCAATCCTTATCCATTCAGAAAGGATTATTGTTTTACACTGATATATCCTCTGTTAGAGCTGGAACCCTGGAAGGGCCAGACTTAACAACATTGTGCCATCAAGAAGTACACTCTATATCCTTCAGCTGATTCACTGGGTGTCAGTTGTCACCATACACATTATCAGGCTGCCTGGGCACACAACATTCACGCTGAGAATGGAATGGAGGAGCATGCATAGGAAGGCAAAGTTCCTTTCAAGGTTGGCGAGGAGGAGATAAAGCATGTCTAGGTGATGGAGTACATGGAGCAGATGGGGGACTAGGAGATGGAACAAAGGGAGGAGATGGTAGACAAGGAGGTTGAGGATGATTTCAGTCCTCATGACTGACAGGAGGTGGCGCTGGTAGCTGCACATTGACTCCATCAGGAACAGGGGTTTGGGCAGTGGGTTATCTGTGAGTTGGGGTTTTACACTTTGGGAATTGCACTTCATCAAAATGAGCATGCACAGATGTGAAAACAACATTTGTGGGAGAGTGCATAAAAATATACATATATGTAGTAAGGTACCCACATTTCACATGTCTCCTTTTTATGACATCTATTGAGGTACAAGCTTGTCTTACTCATACTATAAAACCCTTTCTTCAGTCCATAGCATCTCAGTTGTTTTTGCCTCTCTGGCAGCAGCTGAGGTGAGCATCCACATATACATTACATTGCCTTTTTCTTACATACAATAGTTAAGGTCACTCTGGATTATTTAGGTAAATAAACTAGTTGTTTTTGCCTCTCTGGCAGCAGCTGAGTTCAGATCACTCCAGATTATCTAGCTACATGTGTGATAAGAAAAATGGCATGGAGTTATGGAATGGGGATGAAGTGAAAACTGACAAAATATGGTCTACTCTGGAAGATGTTCTAGACATCCAGATATCTGGATAGATGTTCCAGATAGCCCTCCTTGCACAGGATCCAAGATGTGCAACTCTGGATTGCATACATAGCATTACTCACACATGGTGGGGTCTCAGGGCCATTTCCTTCTTCTTCACAATCTTTTCATTTGACCCCTTGCTTCCATACTCAGATTAAGATATGAGTGCTTCTTATCCCACACCATATATACATTTCTGTTATATGTAGTGCTTCAGTTGTTTTTGCCTGTCTGGCAACAGCTGAAGTAAGTCCTTTCATACTTAACATTATCTCACTTCTAATGTAATGTAATTCCAGATTGCTCCAGACCTACTAGGTAAATACAAGTTATTTTCACCCATCTAGCAACAGCTGAATTCCAGATTGCTCTGGACCTACTAGCTGTGCAATTCTAGATCTTATTGTCAGGTTATGAGCCCCACTGGTGCATTCTGATCAAAACAACTCAAATTGCACATCCCTTAGTGCATCTCAGATGCATCCCATCACCCCAGCTATATGCCACCATCAAAACAAATTTCCAACCCTGTCATGTCATCCTATATGACATCAGACAGCATCTGAAGTGATGAAATCCTCACTGGACCCAAAACCTTCTCACTTGTTAGAGATGACAACTCTGATCTCCTCTGGGCTCTCCTGTCCAACTCCAAAGTTTCCTAACAAACTCCTACATGAACTTCTACAACTCCTATATAGGAGTTACTGATGTCCTATAGGAGCAACTGGAGATGGATAGGAAGGTCAGACTTGCATTCAATGTCATGTCAGTACTCACTTCTTATGTCATTTCCTTATCCTATCTTTGTTTTGTCCCCACTCCATAACTCCATGCTGTTTCTCCTCCCCTTTTACTATTTCCTTATAAAGATTGCTTGCTTCACTTTGGAGTTGATCAGACTTCACACTTGCATCTTCACTCACCTTATATATGTATTCCCTTTGCTTCTAGGCTCCCCTCAGTTGTTCCTGCTACTCCTTAGGCAGTGGCTAAGGTGAGTGCCAGTTCTATTTTACTTTACCACTGTTGCTAATTAGTGTAGTGGGCAATTACTGCCCTTTACTTAGATTTTTCACAGATTATGAGCCCTGCTAGTGCACTCTAGCAATCTGGACATCTGTTAAATGACTCACAGTAGTTTTCACTACCTCTGCAGATTTTTTCCCATGCCCTCCAGCCTACTCTGGATTGCTTTCACAACCCTACCTCTAGGATCTACACTTCTCACTAAATCACTTAGCTGGCACCATGTCAGAATCAACAACATCTGATACCATAAGCTGCCTAGTCCTAACAGGACCCTTAAACTTCCAAATATGGAAACTCCTAATCACAGTGAAACTCCATCAGGAGAAAGTCCTAGGTGTCACCCTAGGCCCTGACAGATCTGACCTCCTCTCACACATCTCTGGCACCTTTCACTGAGAAGATCTGAAAATGGATGATGTTATGAATAAATTGGCATATTTACCAAGAACTGAACCAAACCCATTGGCTGGACAACCAAATGACAACCAAAGGAGAGTCAGCTGATAATAGAGCTACCTGGCAGAAAGAAAGAAGCCTGTGTCAGGAGCTAGCCAGAGCAGGAACTGCAGGTGAGCTGACATGAGGGACAAGGCCTGAAGGCCTTACCCTTAGCAGACAGAAAAGAGCCTAACTGACAAGTGACTAAAGCTGGGGTTCCCAGCTTTGGGCCACTGGCCTTATATATTGCCTGGGTCCATGCATGGACCGGGATCTATACTATACATGGGAAGGTAACAATAGTATGGTAATGAATGTGAAAAGAAAATGGAAGTATAGACAGAGATGAAGAGTGCAAGGCTGCCATGAGGTGAACCTGAGATCTGGATCTAGATCCATGAAGATAATAGTGTATGAATACAAAGAGGAGATTAGATCAGATCAGGAGATCTAGGGAGTGATGACATAGGAATGTTAAGGAGATCTGATGGAGATAAGGGTTAGGGTAGTCTAGCATGTGTAACCTATGAGGCTATGATATTATGGATGATATCAGGGTCTGGATGCATCATGTGACTGGTCATGTGAGGATGAAGGAATGTGAGGTAAAGAGTGTGAGAGAAATAGTTAGGTGCAAGGGGATTTGTAACAGATGGAATGAGATGAAAAGGTATACAGGATAATCCAGGATCACATCTCCAATGTGCTCCTACTCAAGACACAGGTACACACTATTGCCAAGATGCTCTTCAATGCCCTTCTAAATCTCCATGAAGCATCCAACCTTGCCTTTGCCTTTTACTCATACTACCAACTCTTTGACTCCTCCTGGGACAACACCTCCTCCATCTCCAACCACATCACCTCCATCCAAACATTGGAGATCTGACTAGCCAGAATGATGTTTGGAGTTGACTTCAAAGTTCTCATCTTCATTCTCCTCAACTCCCTCCCAAAAGCTTTGGAATGGAGTTCCTTCACCTCTTCTATCATCAACACAGTGGAGGAGAGCAAACTTACCTTCAATACTGTTGAGACAAGAGTCATCTCTGAAGAAGCTTGCTTGAACCCTTTGAAGTTCTCCAAGGCAGCACATAAAGCCTCTAATAAAAGGAGTGATCATTAGAGCAGTTCTCCATGCTGGTGTGACCATCACCAACAGTCTGGACACATTTGATGACTACTGGGCATATCAGGAGTGGGTAAAGGAACTTTATAAGGAAGAAAGGAGAAAGGGAAAGGAGAAGGCAAACACATCAGAGAACCCTCCAGAGCAAAACTCCAGAGTTTCAGAGCAAGCAAACTTGGCTAAAGTATCTGTATCCAAATCCCTAATCAACTGCATTCAGGCCTACCTGTCATCCAAACCAACTAAGTCTGAAACAGACAAAATCATCATTAACTCCAGAGCTACCTCCCATATGGTTGTTATGCTTGATCCAGAGGGGTTGAGCATAGACTTGGTAAAAGGTCCTAAACTTTGAGACAAGGGAGGTACCTTGCAGATGGCAAGGTCAAGGGTTTGTCCTAGCTTTAAGCTAGACAGGAGACTTCCTGGTAAGGCAGGTGGGCCAAGGACAATCCCTTGTGATTGGGATGGGATGTGGGCAAGAGCAAAAGTGCTCACTCAGGTGTAGAGTGAAGACACAAGAAGAGGGATAGGATTAGATAAGCCAAGTAGGTCTAAGCTGAGAGATACTGGTGCTACTTGAGAGTTTATATACAAGAATAAAAGATTGATGACTGATCATTGAGTCAGTGAGCCAATAGCAAAAAGAGGGCAATGAGTAAGCATAGAACATTCAAGAATGTGAAAGAATAATCAACCATGTGATGGAGGGAACTACAAGCTTAGTATAATGAGAACTAAGTGAGGAGTGATGTAAGTCCAAAGGAAAAAGAGTAACAAGATAACAAATCATAAAAATGGTTCCACATCACTCATAGTTTCATACATATTCTCCACTCTAAACTTCACACCAAATAGCCCTGGGAAATAACCCCCCATGCCACTGGAATTGGAAGCTTTGTACTTCACTCCATTGTGAAAGGAGGAGCCTATGAAATAACCCTAAGCAATGTACTATTGGTACCAGAGTTCTGATTATCTCTAATCTTCATAAACAAGCTAGCCTCCACAGGGCTATCTACTTTTTTCCCAGCAAACTCCTCTACCTGCTTTGTTCAAAAAGGACCAAAGACCATCATGACTGTATGCCACTCCCAAGGACTTTACCATGCAGAAGTCCAACTGAAGGCATGTTCTGAGTCTGGACTTGCCTCAATGGATATAAACATACTTCACTGATTCATGGAACACATCACACACTCACAGATTGAACAGATGGTTTGACAAGGCCAACTGAAGGGCATAGATGACATCTCCAGAACTCCCCTTCAAGTTCCAAAATACTATTCAGGCATCTAGATCATTCACTCTAATGTTGAAGGTCTGATATCCCTGCAATCTTGGGAAGGCTACAAGTACTGGCTCCTTATCATAGATGACTTCTCTCATTTCCCATGGATCTACTTCCTGAAGAAGAAAAGTGATGTCATAACCTACAACACCTGGAAAATGGAGATCCAAAACTTTTTTAAACAGGAAATTGAAATGAAGGAGCTCTTGGACATGCATATCCAATTCCTTTAAACTGATGGAGGAGGAGAATACTCTGGTTCAAGTTTTGCTGACAACTCTGAGCTGATGGAACAGCACAGGAAATATCTGCACCTTATATTTCTGAGCAAAACAGATGCAAAGCAGATGAATTAGACCTTGTCAATGCTCATGAACACCATGCTTGAGGACTCTCATCTCCCAAAGTCATTTTGGGCTGATGCCATATCTACTGCAGCATATATCACTGCATGAAGTCCTTGCTCTACCCTCCATGGAGGAGTTCCATACTAACTCCTGTTCAGTTGAAAGGTTGACCCAAACTTGTTCTGACCTTTTGGATGCCTTACATATACACTAGTGCTGAAGGAGAAATGTGATAGAAAGTTTCACTCATGCATATGAAAATGCATTATGCTCAGATACACCTATGGATAACAAAAACTCCTTGATCTGGAATGGAGAACCATCATTTCCAGCTGCCATGTCACTTTCCATGAGTCTGGAATAATTTCCAATTCCAACTCAATCCCTTGGAAAGTCACCAATGAGAAACAGCGGGGGGACCTTCTGCCAAAGAACTCACATCAGCTGGAGTGCAATGGACAGTGTTACACACCACCTTCAGACCCCTATCTATTCTTACTTCATCTGTCATATGACTGGTCACATGACAGGGCCTAGACCATGATGTCAGACCTCATGACCACCACACCCTTTTAATCTCCATCACTATGCTTCTAAATCACAGAACTCTCTCACAATCATGTACACTAGTCCTACCATGTATAGTAAATCATCCCACAGACTCTATGGTCTGTGTGCACAGCCTAGCTATAGTATATAAACCCAGATGTCTCAGCTGGTGTCCCCAGCTTTGACCACCTGTTATCCTTGGCTAATAACCTTGGGTGATTAAGTGAGCTTGAGCCCACCTTCTATCTTCTCTTTGCCAGGCTTATAGAAGTCTGTAAGGCTGAGGCCAGTGATGACATTTGTAACAGACAGGAGGAAACTGACTCCACACCTCTGACACCTCCAAACATTGCAGAAGCAGTGGGAGCTCCAGGTCCAGATAATTTAATAGACTTACTTACCAGACACCTGGAGCAACTCTAAATCAATGTTGCCCCTCCAGAAGTACAGGCTGCCCCTGCCCCTGCTCCATCTCCTGCTCTGACTCCACCTCCTTCTCTTACTCCTGCTCCACCTCTGCCTCCTGCTCCTGCTCCATCTCCATCTCCTGCTCCTACTATCCCTTCAACTTGGTCTCACTCCCTATCTCACTCTCCTACATGGATTATAGCAAATGTCTGCAGAAGTTCCTGAATCATTGACCTGCAGATTGAAACAGGGATTACCAGCACACCTTAGATGAGGAAAGGGAGAGAAGGACTGCAATGCAGGACAAAGCTCTGCCAAACAAAGTTGAAACTCCAGACACCTCAGACAAAGAAGATATGCCTGAAGGTTTTGTTAGCCTACAGGAGGAGCTAGAACATCACATGTTTGCTGGAGCAGCCAATGCTCCATTTGAGGACCAACTTCTGAACATGATAAAGGAAGCCTATGAATGTTTGGATGCAAACCTATGGAGATCCACTGTGGAGGATGAAATTTCTCAGTTTAAACTCCAACCATGTATATGAAACTGTCCTGATCCCAGACAGACCCCCAGAAACTCTGGATGTTTCTAGTCCAGTGCAAATTAAATTTCCAAGACTATCCTAAGGCCTTTCAGATGAATCATGCCAAGATCACCTTCACATAATCCTATCTCAAGGGGATGGCATTGAAGTGGTTCAAACCAGACCTTCTCCTTGACAAGGACCTGAATCTCTGTTCAGTCTGGATGGATAATTACCAGGAATTTGTCCTGGAGCTCTAGATAAATTTTGAACCCCATGACCCCATTGGTGATGCAGAACACCAACTTGACCACCTGTCTATGAAGGACTCCTAGTGTATCAACAAGTATGTGGTTGAGTTCAACTATATTGCTTTGCAAGTCTGAGGCTATGGAGAAGGTGCCCTCTGGCATTACTTCTACAACAGTCTCCCTGACCATATCAAGGATGAGATCTCTTATGTCAGGAAGCCACTAACCCTCTCCAAACTCTGGACCCTGGCTCAGGCCATCAACACACGCTATTGGGAGCGCAAGTCTGAAGTTAATTGCCAGGCAAAGTTATCTGCCAACTTCTCCACCAAATCTGACAAGTTATCTGGCTCTGGAAACCATCAATCTAGAAGCATCTCTAACTCCAGTGGTACCAAGAACTCCAAGGACTCCAAGGGAAAGTCTGCCACTACATCAGCTGCTCCCAAACCCGACCTTTCCACCAAGCTAGGAAAGAATGGCAAGCTCACAGTAGCTGAGTGAAAGCACTGCTTCAACCTGAAGCTATATATGTTTTGTGGCTAGAAGGGTCACATGGCCAAGGAGTGTCCTAAGTCCACCTCAAAGGCCACTAAGGGTTAAGCAGCCAAGGCTGTGACTCCAGAAACCAAATTGGAGACCTCCTTGGAGGCAAAAAAAATAGAGTGTGACTTTACATAGTCTGGGGGTTGCATTGACTCAACTAGTGCACCTAAGGAGATCCAGATCAACACATCCACTCTTTCCAACCCTTCCTCACTCATTCCCTCCATCAGCCTCACTAATCAGGACATTCTTCCATTTCCTATGCTTGTAGACTCCAGATCATCTGACTGTTTCATAGATAGAACATGTGTTAATAAACACAATCTTTTGACCTACTTTATATCCCCACTTCAACTCCAACTTTTCAATGGAACATCCAACTCCACCATTACTCAAGCTATTGACCTCACCATCCACTTTGAAACTGGCAACATCACTTCAATGAAATTATATGTCACTTCACTACACACTTAAAGTAAGCTAACATTTCACAGATACTAAAATTAGTTTATGTCCTGCTGATGTTGGGCAGGCATTTGACTAATATTTTCCATCAATTATCCACACAACAAGCTGTAAAATGTAGATTGTATATTATAGCTGGTGTTAAGTCCAGGCCCTCTGAACTCAAGTCCAGTTAGAGGTCCAAAGGTCAGTGCATGAAGTTCATCAGAGGATGAACAGAGATCAGAGTAACAGGAAGGTACCTAGGAGGACTATGGCACAGGACTTATGTGTTGCACCCTTACCAAGGTTCTGTCCTCATATTTCATAGGAGAGAGAAAGAGGGTGAGAGAGGGAGGGAATGGGTGAATGAGGGTCTGGAGGAGACTAATGTGATATTTGTATTACTGTACAAAGACAAAGTACAGAAGGTTTATATGCTAAAGTCCAATTGGAGTTCAGATGGAAGAATGGAGGAGGATATGGTAAGGTATGTCAGGTAAAAGGAAGGCATGTGGAGGTAAGAGGAAGCATATGATGTAGTGAAGGGTCTAAGGTAAGAATAAAGGGTCAAAGGGAAACAAGGGGAATGCTAAATATGGTAGCTATGAAAGTCCAAAGGGAAGGAACAAAGTCCAGGTATGGAGGTATGAAGTCCAGGTTACAGAGTACCAGAGAAGGGATGAGGGATTCAGAGGACAGAGGACAGAGTTCAGAATGGATATGACAGTGCCCCCTGTTAAGGCTGAGCCCTCGAGGCTAGCTAAGTCCAGACCAGAGAAGAGACCAGGTGGAAATCACATGACATCTGCATGTCGGAGTTTGAAATGAATCACAAGTCATGTCTTGTGTAGCACGGTTCTGTCTTCTAACCATGATCTAATCACATTGCACCCCATTATTCAAAAATGCCCACCCCTATCTCCCTTGATAATGAAATCACCCAACTCGCATTGCAGCTTCAGGCAATGCAAAGGTGCCATGAAGAAGAGAAGGCCACTGAGGAGTATTGTGCCTGGGAAGAGGCTGAATGGATCGCATACCAAGGCGATCCAAGAAGAACACCTCAAGAAGGCATGAGAAGAATAGGAGGTGATAAAGACCAAGGAGAAGGCAAAGGCAAAGAAAATGGGTCAGACACAGGTGAGTAGTCCATATATCAGATATTGGAGGCTACTGACGAAGTGTGATGAGCCCATTGAGTTTTCTAGCAAGGAGGAGAGGCCATCAACGTCGGTATGGGTTCCGAAGCAGGGGTGTAAAGCTACCAGCTCTGGGTGGACCCCATGCACGTGATGCATACAATGGGGCAAGAAGTGCTAACCCCTGCAACAGGGGTCTGTTGTGAATGGCTCATCAGGTTCACCGAAAACTGAACCCTAACTGTTGGCTGGACCAAACTATAACCCTAGAGAGAGGAATCTGATGACAGAGCTACCTGGCAGAAGGAAGGAATACCCATATCAGGGGCTAGCTGAAGCAGAAACTGCCAGAGCTTCTTGAGGACAAGGGATGAGTCCCTTAGCACACAAAGGAGAGCTGAACTGACAAGTGACTAAAGCTGGGGTTCCCAGCTTTAGGCCACTGGTCTTATATATTGGCTGGGTCCGCACATGGACCAAGCTGTACACTACTATACATGGTAATGAATGTAATATGGTAAGCATAATGAAAGAATGGAATGACAGAAATTAAAGAGGTCAGGCTACAAGGAGGTGAGCCCTGAGATCTAATTGTAGTTCTAGGAGATAGGATCGGGATCGAGATCCAATATATACTAATGGATATGTACATAGGGGAGATTAGATCAAATCAGGAGATCTAGGAGGTGGCAAAATTGCTGTGGGGATCCAATGGAGATGAGGGTCTATGTCATATCTGTCAATCCAGAACTCCAGACTTAACTCCAGACCCAACTCTGGACTTTCTTCTTGTGATCTCCAGTGCATTCTCGATGAGTCCACATCCCTGACACCCCAGACCCTCTCTATTTAGTATTCCTTGTTCTTAGTGTCACGTTCCATTCCTCACTTACTGTACATAGCCACTAGCTTCATCCCAGTTCACCCTTTGTCCCTGTGCCTGCTTAGGAGCACAGCTCCAGTATACTTAGCATCCGCACTCCAGACTATTAGTAAGACCTATGTTTTACTCCTGTATATAAGTCTCCACACTTGTAATAGATATACCAGTTTAAATATCGACTTGGACAGTCTCCCAAGCTCACTCTGACCCCCTTGAGTCTCTAAGACTCTTTTCTGAACCATTCTTGGCCTTCATTGCTTGCAACAAGGTCAATCTGACTTCTTCTGCCCATTCTGAAATTACAGGACACCCCTGGAGTTGTAACAAGGGCACACCACATACGGTGAAGCCAAGTTCTGCTCGAACTCTGGAGTTCTGGAGTTACCTCCTAGAGACCCTGGTTCTAACAGTATATTCAAACTCCCTCTTGTTATAACTCCTAAATTGCATCCGTCATGGCCACTTGCATCACATGCTCCAGAATGTGCACTGTTGGTGCAAACTCACTTCCATCCCCACGTTTCAATCTGCTTAGCATATTCGCAAGCAGTCGCCAAGGCCCCACCATCGTTGACCAATTCCACAGTTTTTCCGCCTGCTGTACTCTGGCATCCATTTCCCAGGCTCGTGCCCTTCAGCACTCGCCAACTCCAGATGTGTGAATCACTGAACTCGAGGACAATGGATCATCATTGTCCAACCTACCCCAAGAACAAGATATCCCTCGCACACCACCCAATGGTTCTGGAAGCCTGGGGGGTCTGGATGGTCCCAGAGGTGATTCCTCCGATAAAGATCCCGACTTCTCTGAGCTCAGACCTGAGAATAGTGATGACAAGGAAGACGCCCCTAGAGATGAGAATGAAAATGAGCAAGTCCCTTGGGACACACTCGCCCTCCTCACTGATGCTATCCATGGTCTTGCCCACTCCTCTCATCGACGCCCCACCAATAGCACCCCTCGCACCAAAGTCCGAGAACCGGATCAATTTGACAGAACTGACCCCTGGAAACTCTGGACCTTCCTAGTCCAGTGTGAACTGAACTTCAAGACTGTCCTAAGACCTTTCAGACAGATTGCGCCAAAATAACATTTGCATAATCCTACCTGAAAGGGATGGCATTGGAATGGTTTGAACCAGATCTCCTCCTTGACAAGGACTCCAATCTCCGTCTAGTCTGGATGGATAATTTCTGGAAATTCATCCTGGAGTTACAGATGAACTTTGGACCTCATGATCCCATTGGTGATGCAGAGCACCAACTTGACCACCTGTCCATGAAGGACTCCCAATGCATCAACAAGTACATGGTCGAGTTCAACCGCATCGCTTCACAAGTCCAAGGCTATAGAGAAGGTGCCCTCTAGCACCACTTCTACAATGGCTTCCCTGACTGGATCAAAGACAAGATCTCTCGTGTCAGGAAGCCACCAACTCTCTCTGAACTCTGGACCCTCACCCAGGCCATCGACATGCACTATTGGGAGTGCAAGTCTGAGATTAATCGCCAGGCAAAACCATCTGCCAACCCCTCTGCCAAATCCGACAAATCATCTGGCTCCGGAAGCCACCAATCTGGAAGCAACCCCAACTCTAGTGGTCCTAGGGAGTCCAAGGACTCCAAAGGGAAGTCTACCACCACCTCCGCCACCCCAAAGCCCGACCTTTCCGCCAAGCTAGGAAAGGATGGCAAGTTCACAGCAGCTGAGCGAAAGCACCACTTTGACCTTAGGAACCGCCCTCCAGGTCAACAACTGGGCTTACTTATCAACCCAGAACTTGGTGATGCCAAAGGACAGAGCTCATAAGCTCATACCCAAGTACATTGGACCTATGAAGGTCCTCGCAAAAGCAGTGTCAACAACACCTATACTCTGGAACTCCCTGAGGAGCTCCAGAAGTGGCATATTCATTTCATGTAGCCTTGCTATGCTACTATGAAAAGAATGATGACACACTCTTCCTGAAAAGGGACACATATGCATTCTATGATGTCAGCTTATCCAATGCTAATGAATGGTTGGTGGTCGAAATACTTGCCCATCACTGAGAGGACCAAATAGCCCACTTTCTTGTCAAGTGGAATTTTGGAGACTCCACCTGGGGCCCAGCTCCAATTGTCACAAGCTCGAGGCTCTTGACAGGTACTGACATACAGAGTGTATGTCAGCTGCCTTGCAAGGCAACGGGTGTGCTGAGGTACACAAACCCACCAAGTGGGTAATGTATTGATTCAATCAATCAATTGATTCACAACACTAGCAAATGCAATAACCTACATGACATGGTCAGAAAAAAGAAAATGAATAAAACAAATAAAAACAACAAACATCACAACAACAATAAACAGTAGATACAACAGTAGTAATACCAAACAAGGACACCACACTCACAAACATCTGACACCACCTTTACTTATACTCCTACCTCACCAATCACCTTTTCATCTTGTTATGTAATATTTCCTTTTTCATTTTACTTTACTTATATCATACTGCGTCCACCACCTCTTCTCTTCTTACCATTACCATCCTGTGCACCTAGCATGTCTGAGCGTACCTGCTCCCCCACCCCATTATCCTCATCCTCCTCTCACATTTCTCAATCCCCAGAGGGAATTGACCATGGTTGATCCCTCTCGCATAATTGCACACCCCCCAGAGGGTCATTCACAAGGTCAGCCTCCCATGCTGGCTGCCACAGCAGTCACACAATCAGCAGTGGCACCAAATGGTGCCATGACCCTTCCTTGTTGTGACAAGCATTGCCATTGTCTATCCCCTGGGTAGTGGATCTCTCACCCCCACTTGCCCACCCTCTGTCATGAATGTGACTGTGAGGCCTGCAACACATACATGTTGCACCTCAGCGCTGCCATGGCCATCAACACAGATGGTATTCCTGAGGCCATCCCTGACCTCACTGACAATATAGCTGGTTTATGTTGGTGCAATGCATACACTGACTTGGTAGGTCACATTGACCACCTTCAATGCAACTGTTGCGACCTCCACTCCTCACTTGCGAAGGCTTGTGACAAAATCACTCATCTGCGTGACACTCTTGCTGTGTCTTTGAGTGGCACCTCTGGTGCTCCCCCTCCCATTCCACTCACAATGGCTCCCCAGCCACCAGCTCCTTCTTTCAGGGGGAGAGCACAGGCAGGTCCTGATGCTCCCCCCATTCTGCTTCCCACGCAGGCCCTGCCTGCACTTCCTTCTCACAAAGGAAAGGAGAGGGCAATCTCTCCTCTCCCCAAGCTATCTTCCATCCTCCCATATGAGGATATGATTGTGGACGAGCCAGCCCCACTGCCACTCATCCAGGGGAATCTCTTCTCCGAATTCACTAGGTCAAAGTTCCCCCAGGGTGTCCTCATCCTAGGGGATGCCATTGACTCCAAGGGTGTGTGCACCCTATTTGTTAGAATAGAGGGCAACCTCTATATGTACTAAGGGGAGCCTCTTGAAACATCTTGAAGGGGATCCGTCCCCCCACTCCTCCTCGGCGATTAACCACCTTCACCATCCACATAGACAGTGGCATTATGGGCCCTATCCATCTCTACAACACTGGAGACAGTGACCGCATCCTGTTTGCCAGGGCACAACCCTGCTGACTTAGAAAACATTGCAAACAAAGTAACTGTGCTACCATATAGCTGAACCTTTGAGTAACGACACAGTTGTTACATACATAAATCGCCATCTGCCTACCAAAAAAAATCACATGGCTGTGCCACTCAATGCTTTGTGACAATAACAATTAACAATTTAGCTGGGTACTTAGAAGTTTGCTCTTATTCTAAAATGACCATTTCCACCTATATCTCTGTATCATCAATTCTTCAACAATGTTTTAAATATAGGCAATGAAAGAAACAGACAGTCTTGTTCACAAAATATTAAAATGTGCATATATATCAAATGATATATTTTCTGGCCAGAATTTTACATTCTGTCTAATATTCAGACTGTTACCTACCATGATGAAAATTATAATTGTGACATTTACAATATGTGACCTAAACCCTACTGAAACAAAGAATTTCAAGGGGGTCTCCAATTTTGAGCCCTGCTCATGAAATCAGAAACTTAGGGAATGTCATGGGTCTGTGTTGGCCAGTCCATTATTATTTTATGCCTGGGATGTGTAATTGTATTGGGTGCTCTGCACCCTGTCCTCACTCCTTACTCACACTGGTGAAGTGAACCGATTGGTATTCACAGATGAGCATGTAGAAGTAGTATGAGAATTGGCCTATCACCAGGACAGACCTCTCCTGTTTATCTATATACTGTGTATGTGATTACCTTGTATCACATGTGCTCATAAGTATGCAATCAGCCTCGCAAAGACATATCACCAGTGGGGAGACTACAATTATATGCTGTGAATGTACAAAATAATAAGGGAAATGAAACCCCAGGTGACATTATTGACACTGGACTTGACAATAAGGCAGCAGTCCCTGCCAACCCTAAGCATGTAGCAGAAGCTACTAATGAGATGATTGATGAGGACCCTGCCAATGAATGTCAGGTGGTCAATGACCACTTCAAGCTGTACTTGGAGTATTCAGATATCCAAGAAGATGATGAACCTATTACCTACTTGGGTGCCATACATAATCTGCTGAACAATGACCAGTCTGTGCAGTGTGTGGTAATGGAGATCACCAATAGGGATTTACCCCCTTCAGACCCTGGGCTACAAGGGGATGAGAACCCCTGGCTGAGATAGATATGGTCCCCAATATATGGGGTAATCCATGAAGGCAGTGACTGTCTTGAGTGCTAGTAACAAATTGCCCATATCATGGCTGATATTGATAAGGGAGATCCCTCACTAAGTGCAGCCCAGTTATACCTGTCTGAGCATGCTTGATGGGAGTATGACCAGGGCTGGGACAAGTGTGATTACACACAGATGACAGGACACAGCCTTGATATTATCCATGTCCATGGAGCGATGACTGAACTTGTAAAACAAATTCACATCTTTGAGAGATACTAAGTGTTCCTCACTCAGAATCTCAGATTTAAAGCAGTATAGGCTCACCCATATGCCTCATTTACCAGGTGAGAAGTTGTCACATTATATGATATAATTGTTGAGGAGCTCATAGAGCAATTCCCCTCTGGATCAGAATGTATCTGGATGACCTAGTGATCAAGACTACACATGGGTTGATGGTCATTCCACAGGATGGACCACTGGATCTCACATAGGTGCAGCTAGCCACACTCAATGTCACATACCAGGGTGCAATGGGGAAATTATAAACTCCTATTCCTTCAGGTATACAATGCATACTCAGATAGGGCCTGGGGATAACCCTAGTATGTGACCAATGATCATACCAGCACTATATGTATGTGCTTTCAGGCTGAGGAGTGTCGTGAGGAGAGATGGGACAGGAGCTAAGACTAAGTACAGAGCTAAATACTAGAGATATGAGGAAGGAGTGCTACTCTTGATAGGCTATCCAAATGTGGGTGGGGCACAGTCATGCCAAGCACCAAGCACCAAACCAGAGTCTGAGATAGGAATGGTCCTGAGCTGGCTGGGGCCAGGAATCAGAGCAGGCTGACTGGGGTGTGCTGGGACTGAAAAGCAAACACTCCAGCCTAAACCAAGAGAGGCACCACTGTGGTGTGGAGGAACTGAGAAGCAGCACACCTGCACACCCACTCAACCCTGGAGGCTAGGGGCCAACCCAGGACTACACCAAGGAGGCCTGAGTACATGAGGGAAGGCCCTTCACATGGAGGGGGCCTAGAAGATCAAGAGACCTCCAATAGCGCAGGAAGGCATCTGAGGACCAGCAGCCCAAAACCTTCACAACATCTGGGGGAACACCTGAGATGAGCAGCTCAGTGGTCCCACCAATGTGGAAAGAATGGCCAGAGGAGGAGGGAATGCCAGAGAGATACCAAACCTAATTGCAACAGGCCAGAAATTTCCTCTTTGTAAGGCAGTACCAGCCACATGGGAAAAAATAGGAGAAAAGAGGAATGTTGAGGGGGATATCATTCAGGGCAAGGTGGCAGTCCAAGGCAGCAATTGGATCTGAGCTGTCAAGCTAGCAGCAGAGACAGATATCCTTACCCCTTGATCTGGCAACCTTCATGAAAGGCAGGTGGCATAACCTGGAGCCATTCTGGTTCAAGGGTGACCAGAGGTCATGTCTGCAAGCCACCTGGGAGGGCACAAAGGAGAGCTCCCTGTCAGCGAGAACCTCCCCCAGACAAAGCTGACCTCATAAAGTGCAGGTGGCTACTGCCAGGTAATAGGCATCAAAGGACAAGTGAGAGACAAGCAGGGAGAGCATAGCATGAGGCACGGGAGGACAAGGAGGACAGGATTGGGAGGATGATGCCAGATTCATGACTTCATAAATAATATAGCGGAGACAAGGGCCCACCAACCAGGGAACCCCATTGTAGATATACCAGGCCTTCAGGGCTGCCAGTTGGGAGAGAACTGTGCCCCCAGAGACCTACCTCACCTATGAGACCACAAATGTGCAAATCAGAGTCTCCTCTGCTGGAAGATGGAAGTAGAGTGGGATGTTTTCCCTATTGCAGAAAAGGTGAAAGGCCCCTACAGCACCCCAGTATTTGTGGAGGGTGGAATCTGCCCAAGCATTGTTAAAGGCCAGATGGACCCAGGCCTGAGCTTGGAACAATGAGAGAGGAACCAGAGCAGACTGATAGAGGGCAGCCAGAGGGTGAGGGCCTCCATATAGAATGGGACAGAGTGAACCCCTTTTATGACCAAGTGAAGACAAATGAAATACAGGGTGGTGTGCCGAGAATGCCTATGAATGAAGGAGACGAGACAATACAGTGCCAGGATGTATGAAAAATGAAAACTATGCAGACAATGCAGGAAAGGTGAGAGACCAAAGAATCATACAAGAGAGACCAGCCCTCTCTCTCAGGTAGGGGCAAGGAAGAGGGGTGATTGAGTCAAGGTGCACAAGGGAAAAGACCTCTCAAGACACTGTCCACCATGTTGTCCCCTGAATTCACCCATGAGACCAAGAGTCATATGCTCACAAAAGTTTAAGATGATGTGATGGAGAACAAAGTTCTGAGCAGAGCCCTGAGAGCACCCTGCCTTGATCATGCCCACAACACCCTTGTTGTCTGACCAAAAGACCAGGTAACAGTTGTGAAAACCAGCATAGATCATAGTTCACAAGCCCAGGTCAATTGCAACTATCTCTGCCCAGCCAATATCCTTTCCCTCCCAGTCCCAGCCTGGGGAGAGCTTCCAGGCCAGCCAGCAGAAGTCAAGGGAGGCATCAACAAAGATTGCACTCCCAAGGGGATCCAGGGAAACAGAGATAGGGCAGCCACACCAAGGAGCACCAAGATGCTCCCTTCACCAAGCAACTATCAGCAAGGGCCTCAGTGGGAATGTGATGCCAGAAAAAGGGATTCAAAGAGTTTCTAAAGGAGGTAGCAAGACAGTAAAGGGAGGGGAGATGAGAGCGGCCCTTCGAGACCACCAGAGTACAATGCTAAAGACATCCTGTCACCCCTTGACAGTTCTTGAGGGTGACAGAGTGGCCAGGGACCTAGGGGATGAGCCAAGCAAGGTATTTGGACCATTTCATATCAGGAATGGCTGTGGCACAGTCTTGCAAGAGAGATCCCAAACTAAACTGAGGTAAGTGAAAGTGAAGACAAAGAGAATATGCTTGCTAGGAGCCCAGGGCCAGCCCAGATAGACTGCCATCTCGAAAATAAGATGTTCATCAAACGGATAACACCAAGGGCTGAAGGGTGTAGAGGGATACCAAAAGAAAGTGAAGTCATTGGCCCAGCAGAGCTCCCTTTGAGTTGAAAATGGTGACAATGGCATCCCCTGGGCAGCCAAACAGACCAAATTCTTGAGCTGAAGCAGCTGAAACATACACAATGATCAATATAAATGCAAGTGACACCCTCCACCTTGATTATGACACAGACCAGATGTTGGTCCTCAGGTGTGATGGGGGAACGGCAGTAAGCTGCCTCCACATCAAAGATGGCCACCTGGGTGCCAGGAGAAGCAGCAGCCACCTGAAGCCAGCAATCACTAAAAGTGCCCCAGTCACACTCAAACAAAGAGGAGTCTGTCTATCATAGAGTTAATAGAAGGGAAAACTGTGTTACAAGAAAAGGAGTGATCCTGGATCAAGCAAAATTTATAGGAGCCTGGCTTGGGGATCACACCAAGAGGACTCAAGTGAAAGGGACCAATAATGTGTTCAAGACAGGAGACAGAAAAGAGGCCAGAATAATGGCCAGTACAAACCTCTGATTCAAACCTCTGACTCAATGTAATTAAGTAAAAAGTCTGCATGGTTGAGAGCCACAACCTGTGATTAGGAGGGATAAAGGATGAGAGAAGAGAATATGAGTCAGGAACACCAATCCACCAGCCAAAATGGATGCCTCTTGGCACATCCACAAACTCCAATAGTGAGCCAGCAGCTCAGAGAAGCTCTTTCTACCATTCCCAAAGAAAAGGGGTAACAATTGGGAGAAAGCCATTACTCTGTGCAGTCCTGCGCAGTGTGAGGGCCACAGCTGCAGTGGGAGCAGAGATGCTTCTGGGGACAGGTAGTATCGGAGCATCCATACCTATTCCACCTGAAGCAAATCTGCTCACCTGCAGAAGTCTGCCAGGAGCCATTGGAAAGGGAAATGAACTTGGTGGAGGTGAGGTTGCATGAGTGATTCCTGCAGCCAAGGGTGCCACAAAAGATGCAGTGATAGGGAGTTGCTGGGGCCTGTGAGGAGGACAAGGCCTGGAGGGGAGATTTGCCCCAGAGGGGCAGCTTGTCGAGTCTGAGCAAGTCAATGAGGAGCTCACCCGAAAGGAAGATGAGGATGCAAGGGGCATCATCAATGATCTGATTCCGAGACATCAGTGACATAGCACTTGCAGAAGTAGATGATGTCATAGATAAAGTAGAGACTGAACCTTGAGAAGAAGCCCAAGTGAGAGGTCATCACGATGTTCTCAAAGTGCTTCTGCCACATGTTAGCCACAGCCTCACAGTGTGAGGAAGAAAGGAGCAAATGCAGGCCACAAGACAGGGAAAGGCCAGGAGCCAGTCCTCTACCAGCATAGATGGCTCATCCTTGTCACTGAGCTTTGAAGTGACAACCTTTAGCTGCCCATTGTGGATATAAAGTCCTGCAGGGTCTTATCCTTGGGAGAAGAGCACCTTGGCCTGCAAGGTGCAGGTGGACAATGCCATGAGAGGGGTGTGAGAGGGCCAATTGGCCCTTATCACCAAAATGACCTTGGCAGCAATGCCCAGGTTGTGACCACTCAGAAGCACCAGGTTCGAGGGAATACTGCAAACCAGGGCTGAAGCTGGGATCATCAGGTGAAACCCCAGAAGGAACAAGTGGGCAGACAGGTCTGGTAAATCTGAACACCCAAAGAAGGTAAGAAATGGTGAAAAACTGAAATGAAGGTAAAATGAGAGAAAGGAATGCATATAGTGGCGCATATATGCACCCAACAGGGACCCAGACGGAGGACCCAAGGAAAGTGTAAGTGAGGTGAAAAGGAGGGAGGGGTGTAATGCACCCAGGAGAATGCACAGGGAAGGGAGGGGAGAGAAACTGACCTAGCACTGGCTTGGCCAGAGAGGCCAGGAGTGCCAAAGTGCTTCTGAGGGCTGCAAGAACCTCTGGGTCGGAAGTGTCCAACCCATCTGCCAGGCCAGCCCTAGGGGAGGGGGCTGAGTCCCTGTCAGGAGCAGGGAGAGGATCCTGGCCCAACCCAGCACACAAATAATCAAGGATAGAAGAGAGGGGAGGGTGGCCCAGAAGTTTGATGGTGAGACCCGAGGGGCCCTGGGCCTGCGAAGGGGCTGGAGACACATCCGGAGGGGAGGTGGAAGCCACCCAGTAGCATTTCCTGGAGGTGGGGGACACCCCCCCAGACCTGTCAACAGGAGGGCAGAGACCTGACTTCATGTGAGAGGGAGTCAGGAATACCCCAGCACCCAAGGGAGAGGAGGAGGGGGCTGGCTAGTCATTAGAGGGGGGCTGCAGCCTAATGCCCAGGACCTGGCCAGGCACATTCTCTGCTGTTGCCACCACTTCCTGGAGCATCATATAATGGGGAGAGGAGAGGGCACTGCCTAGCACATCAGAGGTGGGCCCCAGAGGCTGGGTTAGATGTGGCCCCATCAAACTCAGAAGGGTCCTCAATGGGGTCATCCCCCAAAGGGCACCAGCCACCAGGTGCAGGTGAGATGGCAGATCTGCTGTGTGCAGAGTGACAGAGCTGTGACATGGAGTAAGGAGACAGAACATGCACCAGGAACAAGCAAAAAAATTGCCAAAGCGCTCACAAGCAAGGCTCCAATGATGCAGGGAAGAAAGACATGAAGTAGCCCCATGACATTGGAGCCCAAAAACTAGCTTCTTCTTCTGGCATGCGTGGCAGAAACCCCTGAATGGTCCAGATCACCATTAAATGTCCAGCATACACAATGATCAACACTGGTAGTACTAGGAATTTCATGAGCCCCACATTCACAAAGGTCACCCAGATGGAGTATACCCTCTTATGCTGCAGCTAGGCTGCATAGGCAGCTGCTTGAAGATCACCCATGGGAGTGTGAAACTTCTATTGTCATTGGTGGATTTACTGCCTGCACTTATTTTGATGTAGCCAATATAGATTGCTATGATTATATCCTGGGGATACCCTTTCTACAACAACACCATGCCATTGTCAACTTCAACAATAATTTGTGGATTGTGGGGCATTACTGTCCCTCCCTACTGGACAAATACTTGTCTGCCCCAAAGTCCCAAAGACTTTCGCACCCTACAATGGTGTCAACACCTCATAAGGGCTTGGAGGAGGAATACAAGAGTTGACTAGGAGGAGTGTTATATGGATGCAGAAACACTGAAGCCAAGCAACTGAAGGTCTGCCATAAGACCTCACAGGAGAGAAGTGAGCTGAGGAGAGCACTTATCATCCAAGGTTTTAACCCAAGGAACAAGTGGCCAAAGCTGGGAACACCAGTGATGGATGCACCCTTTATATATATGTCTACCTACTGTGCACAGACCAGGCCATGCGTTACATGCATGTATAGATAAGGTGTGAACTAGTATTGTATTTGGTAAATGATATTCCATGGGTGTGGGAGAGTTCTGTGAAAGGATGCAGTAATTAAGAGGGGGTGGTAGCCATGAGGCATGACATCATATAGGTTTGGGTCACATTCATTGATGATTACTCGAGATACTGCTTTGTGCTCCCAATTCGCGCCAAATCGGATGTTTTTGATGCTCTTAAACAATTTAAGGCATTTATTTGCAGAGAATCAGACCGGCTCGCACAGGATCAAAACCCTGCGAGATGACAAGGGAGGAGAGTATATGAGCAATGCCATGCTCAAATTTACTACTGAGTGTGGCATACAGCGCCAGCACACTGTCCGAGCGTGCCCTCAGCAGAATGGAGTAGCAGAGAGAGCCAATCGGGTCCTATCAGAGCGCATTACAGCTATGTTACACGAATCCAGCTGGACTAGCTATGTCATTCTGGGGTGAGGCACTTGCAGCGCTGGTCCATGTCTGGAACCGGTGCCCCACAGCTGCCCTGGATGCAGCAACCCCATGTGAGCTGTGGAATGGCCGGAAACCTGATGTCTCCCATCTGCAAGTTTGGGGTTCTACTGCCTATGTACATATCCAGAAGGATAAGAGGCCAGCATTGCGTCCACACTACGAAAAATGTGTCTTTATTGGCTATCCAGATGGCTACAAGGGATGGATGTTCTACAACCCGACCACGAAGCGCACTGTTATCTCAGAACGCGCTGATTCTTTGATGAAAGGCCAGTCAGCAGTAGGAGCGCAGCTGATGTGCCACCAGTCACTCGCCCACCTGCTGGCATGACTGTTGAGCATAGTGATTACGCACTCTCAACATGACTGACTACTACCTAATCGTGACTGACCACTACTGTCAGTCATGTCAGTCATGTTAGTACTTATTATTGTTTATTGTTATGTGTACACACATGTAGTACAACCTGCGAGTTCCATGTCCGGACTCTTTAGTCTTTGACATTGGACTCCAGGTATGTGCCTATTAGCTGCACTAATATCAGTCTTTGACATTGGACTCCAGTTGCTTGACATCAACTGTGTAACATCACATACTGACCAATCTGTTCAGGATATCAACATATGTATTTCCTCAGCTTTCTGATTCAGAGGGAAAGCAGGTGGGGCTCAAAGGGTGGGCAGATAAGTGCTCTATTTGTGTCCCACTTGCTAACTTAACAATTCAGGTTTTTTTGGGCCTTGGGCTTGAGGCTCAGACAATGCACAGCATGTTGGGGGTATACCCCCTCCTCCTCTTGCTTTTTACCCACTGAAATTAGCAGTTGGGTGTTGGGCCTTAGTGGATGCATGATGTGTTGGGGGTGCCTTTCTTGTTTGAATTGGTGGCTTTGGCCTGGAGGTTCAGGGTGTGTGTGATGTGTTGGGGGTGCCTGCCCCCCTCTTGCACATTCCTTTCCTATTTGAATTGGTGGCTTTGTCCTGGGGGTTCAGGGTGATATGATGTGTTGGGGGTGCCTGCTCCCCTCTTGCCCACTCCTTTCCCATTTGAATCACTAGCTTTGGCCTGGGGCTAGAGTACCAAGGGGAGGGCCTCCCCTTGGTATTCTAGCAACAGCCATTTCTTTGATTTTTAGGCTGTACTTAGTAGTTGGAGATACATATGGGTGTATATTGTGCCTTGCAATTATATTGTGCCCCAAAATAAAATCACACAATTGTGGGAAGTGCTGAAATTTTATGCCACACAGGTTGCTGCACAACCCTTCCTTTCACCACCCAACCAGGGGTCTGTGTGTGAACAAAGTGGGGGTCAGGCTGTCCACCTGTGCTGCACCAGCCATCCAGCACCCCTCTCCAAGGATTTGGGGCTGGACCACATGATGGACCATGTGTATAGTCTGGTGTGTGATGGGTAAAGAAAGTTGAGGCAGTGGCTTTGAACTCGTGACAGCTCTCATCAGGGAGCTTCAATCGCTGCCCCTACTGCTAATCCACCCGACCTCACTTAGGCATACTATCCCTTACCAGCAAACCAGTGCCTACCCACAAACTGGCAGTCACAAATGTCACAGAGAGTCACATCATAACAGCAGTGAATTTCAGACTCAGATTGTAAACAGAATTATGATACTAGTGACAACCAATGTGACAATGGCCAACTTCATGATCTCTAGATATATTGCATGGTTTTTGCCCATTCAACTTGGATAACATAGATAGAGTGCATAAATAAATATGTGTAAAGTATAATGGTGAAAATGTTGTATATTTTACAGAGTGCCAATTTGGGGGTGGGTGCCAGTTTGCAGATAATGGATAGTACTCCCAATCTAATGTCCTATGATAGGAGTGGTCCCTGGTCGTGTCATGGCTGTAAGAGGGGTACTCAGGGCCCCATAGCAGTGTCAGGCCCAGTGAAAAGTGGATATGACAGGGTGTGTTTGGGGATGTTAACTCATGTATTTGACCATAATTATAGGTCAACATCTGATTCAAAATGCGTTGTGACAACATGGCAACTTCATTTTGCAAAGACACTTCCCAAAGTTGCCAGACAACACACAACTTGGCAACCTTACCAGTTGCATTGCCAGGTCACTAAGTAAACTAAGGTGACTAATGGTGTGATGTAAGGTATGCTTATGTAAGCTAAATACTGAATATGGAATATATCCAACACTCCCCCCTCAAACATGAGGCCATAGGCACAAATGTTTACCTAATATCAAGTAAAGTAATAGGTAAATCAAAAGATTTAATACATGATTGAAATCACAACATCACCAGATTTGATCCTGGTGATCTGTACTCTTGATATATGTTTTTCTTTTTCCATCAAACCTCCACTGTTGCCCTGTATAATATGTTTTAATAGACTTGCAAGATGGATACATATATATTGTATTACATATATTAAATCATGTATCTACATACAGATGTCATTGTATCTAGGGAGGATGTGGAGAACAAGCAGAAAACATGATATTGGAGTGATTTTCATTTCTGGAACAAAACATACTGAGGCATACTCACTTCCTAATATGGAATGATGGTGGTGGTTGCAAGTAGGCCTGTTGGACAGGCATGCTAGTGGTGAATGTGCAGCTGCATGCCTAGGCAAGTGTGTGGACATGTGAGGGTGCTGAATGGAGGGTGTGTGTGCATTGCAATACATGCCCAGGCAAGCTACTAGGAAAGTTGGGTTGCACTTAACTGAGGAAAAGGTGAGCATTTTTATTATAAGACTTACACCAGCACTCGGGTGCCCTGGATATCCTCCAATCACAGCTCTCAAATGACTCAGAAGAGTAGTCAAATGATAATGTTACTCAACAGAGTAGCTGGTTCATTTCAGTCATTTTGCAGATATAGCTGGTGCACTAGGTAGTTGACATGTAGGCAGCAGCAGTGTGACCAGACAGGCACATGGGAAATTGAGTGGCATGGTTGGATGGGTGAGGGAATGGAGGAGTGTGCTGTGTGGTGGTGGATGCACAGGCGGGTTGGCGCATGAATAGGCAGGCGTGTGCAAATGATGTACAGTGGTTGTCAAGCACTCTCGATGCAACAAGAGCACATGGCAGTCACCACATGCTGCTTTGGTGCCCTGATTTGGATGTGGTGAGGGAGCTGGGGATGGGCAAGGGTGGGCAAGGGTGGGAAGGCTATGCAATGTATGTATTAGTCACACTACACAAGCAAGATATGAGCCTTGCGCAAGGCATGTCAGTTGTGCATGCGATCCTCTCATGCAGGGTGTGAGAACATATATACACATACCTAATTTGAATTTTGGTGGGAGGAAACTGAGAGGATTGGTCTTACAGACCAATTTTCGTTGTAGTACAAAATTAGTCTGTAAGATCATTGGAGTCCAAAAAAAGTGCTGCCAAGGGTGACATTATGAGAAAGTCTACTGTATGAATTTTGAGGAAATGGTACCTCATGTAGACTACTCACAAGGGACATAGCAAGAAAATACACTGGGGAAAGGTCTATGATGCTACAATAGCTTCAGGCAATGAACGGAGCTGTCAGATCCATCAGCCACAATTCATCGCTGAACGAAAATGAAAATTATAATGGCATCAAATCGCATAGCCAACTACCATATTACTTCAAAAACAGTAGCTACCATTGGGACCATCAGCTACAGGGGAACTGATGCAAATGTTCAGGGAGAGGGAATACCTAGTTGCTGCTTCACTATCTGGATGATTGGTGATCAAGCCAGGTATAAGACAGCAGAATACAGCAAGGTGGAAGATGGCACTCAGGATATGGAAATGGTGTGGGGGCAGTCCAGTAGCTATAGAATCACAGAAGAGTGACAGGCATTATGTAAGTGCCTCCCAGCCTTTTCAGACCCTTTCTCTACCCAAACACACCTTTCCTGCTATATCCTCTCTGTCATATCTGTCAATTCAGAACTCCAGACCCAAATCTGGACTTCTTTCTGTGATCTCTGGTGTATTCTTGTTGAGTCCACATCTCTGACATTCTGGGCCCCTCCCTATTTAGTATTCCTTATTCTTAGTATCATGTTCCATTTTTCACTTATAGTACATAGCCACTAGCTTCGTCCTAGTTCACCCTTCATCCCTGTGCTCCACACTCTAGACTATTAGTAAGACCTATGCTCTACTCCCATATATAAGTCTCTACACTTGTAGTAGATACTTTAGTTTGAATATCGACTTGGACAGTCTCCCAAGCTCACTCTGACCCCCTTGAGTCTCCAAGACTCTCTTCTGAATCATCCTTGACCTTTGTTGCTTACAACAGGGTCAATCTGACTTCTTCCATCTGTTCTGAAATTACAGGACACCCCTGGAGTTGTGACAAGGGCATCTTCTGACCCATGCATGTTAGCAAATTCACATATAGCTCCCTTGTCACCTGAGCCACCTACCAGCAATGGTGCATCTAACAAGAGTTATTCTGGGCTTAACTTGAAGCGAACCCACTTGAAGTTCTCACTACCATCTGATGAACCCTTGTTGCACAAATATCCATACAAAAAGCCCAAACTTTTACTGACCACCATGAGTACAGCCAAATAATGGCCTAGTATCTTCACATCAATCCAATTAGGCATCAGCCAAGAAGAGTCAAGATATTGAAGATCTACGTTCTCTTTATATATTGCAACTTGCTTGTGCAAGTCGTGAAGCTTTTGCTGCACATGCCAAGTATTGCCTTCTATGCATACATGAAATTGATGTCATGTGTACAATTGTATATAATGAATTTGAGGAAGCATGGGCTTTTGTGAAAGATGCAGATCGCCAGATTGGTGAGATATAACATGTTCTAAGCTGCAACAGAAGTACTCTTTTTGAAGAGCATAGCAAGCTTTCCTTGCTTAACCTTGTGCCTGTCCTCAGTTGTTCTGACATTTCTGATGTAGAAGTCTCCAATGATTTGTCTCGTTTGCCTAGCCCCTTTGAGTAGCCCTCCCTCTCTTTTTTTTAAAAAAAATTTAAGTTGTAGTACCATGCTTTTCTCTCATTGCAAGATGTTCTACTATGTACTTGATTTTCATATAACATAGTTTCATGGAAGCCAGGATATGTTCAGCATATGGTATTAGGCAATCATATTCCTTAGTGTTTAACATGATCCCCAGGACACCATATTAGCTGACTGTCATATGTATGACATTGGATGGAGCACCAAAAGTATTATGCAACAATGGTAGAAATAATTCTGGTAGTCACAGGCCAGTGTAACTACATTCAAACAATGTTGTCATTATCAGAAAGTTTATTGCTAAAGAACAGTGTCAGTTTGGCCCTGAGCTATTGAGGGCCAGTGCATGAGCTTGACCTCCGACTTATCTAGTACATTGAGGAGCTATCTTTCTGGTTGAAAATCAGTGCTCCTGAACCCAATGAAAACACAGAAAATAGGATAAATCATAGGCTGTGGCTGAATCTCTGTGACACACAGTGACGAAACAGCTAATAGCCACAATGACAGATAACTGGGTCTGGATTTAAATAGACTGGTAATTGGCAAAATTGGAACAAATCAAAGCCCAATGAGAAAAATTATCACACAATTGGCTACCAGCCATATGCCAAGGCCCCTGTAGAAACTGCATGTGTAAAAGTATTTTCCTTCTGACCAGGAAGCTTTGCAAGATGCCTGCCTTAGGTGCTCTATATATTGTCATATGTACATGTGATACAATTAGCTGATGTGGTGTTCTAACTTGATCAGACAACTTGAATGTGAATATTCAAGTGGAATTCACTTCTGAATTAGGAAGGAGCTTGGCTATGGCTGCCTATGTGTACTATCAATGGTATAGCGTAGTATTGTGTTCAATCAGAATACTCAAATAGTGGGTGTAGAGTCATCAAGCAATAATGCTACATGACTTATCCACAGATCAAGGACTATGACTGCCTGATTCATATGCTGAACATGCTGATGGTTTTTCTGTCCAATAGAAGTATGGTTGTCCTGGATTCCATATAGTTCAAACACAATTAATCATACCAATTGAAAATCTTTGGCACAGGCTTAGCGAGCCAAAGGTCAACATTACTAAGTCTCCACCAATTAAATTCATTGAATGGTAACATTACTCAGGGATTGGGACATGTGAAATGCTGCTATCTGGACCTCTTGTTCACTGTCTTCTGCACAGCAATGGCCATTCTCTTCCCCATGCCCTGTCAGGACAGTCGATGTGGACTTAATATGACATATGTTCAGGTATCCTCAGGTAAGTCTGAGTAGACAAAGCTGCTCATAAAAGCCTGTTAAAAACAACCCAGCCAAATTAAGATGACCTCTCATTTTCATCAATTTCATGAACAAATGAAAGGCACTGTTAACCATGACCAAGACATTCCACAACCTGGCACCACTCTGCTTAGCATGGATTTGTAAGCCCCAATCTCTGTATGCACTGGATACCAGCTAGCACTCCAACCCCTTCCTACTATGGAAACACTTAATTTGTCTCCTGAAATTACTTGCAACCCATTTTCCATTCAATTCACCCCATATAAGGAACCCCCACCCCTTCCTCCTGCCACACTATCACCCTTTGTCAAGTCCACTACTCTAGTCACTGGGAACCAGCACACATTTTACAATATACGATGCTACCCTTGTTCATCCTCACATTGCTAATATAACTGTTCGCAGACCCTGTCAGGATGTGTCACAGCCTTTTCTATGGCTTTCTGGGAATACCTTAGATCTAGCAGCTGTTGCTGAAGGAGTCTAGTTGCCCGTAGAGATGATCAATGTGACTTTAGATTGTTGATCAGTTTTAACTGCACTCTGAACGCCTAGTAGGTGAAGGGAAAGGATGTTGATCCACTAGAGGGACATCAACACTGTCACAGTGCTTGTTGATTAGAATGAGAGCCCTTGTTTGGTGATAGCTTGTATTTGCATGCTTACTCAACCTGTACTTCCCCTAATGAAGTCTCCCATCTTGGCTCCATGAACAATAGTAGCTATCTCTCCTTTACATCCAGTAAACTAACCATGGATTCACAGCTGGGTAATCATGAAGATGAAGTCAATGAAAAGGATATCCTCAAGAAAGCGAGGCTAATCACAATTTCCAAAATGGTGTGTTCGGTCAGGTGGCCAACTACTTGGGAGAAAGGCTGAAATATCTGGGGGCAAACATTTTGTGAAACAATACAGCAGGCCCGCACCAAGTTGAATACCAGCAAGTTTATTCTATTTAGTCTGGTTACAAACTAATTCAGAGAATAGAAATCAGACTATCAGATTTAGCTGAACAATATGTGAGTGCCATGCTCAACTGTGCTGACTTAATTGACTGTTTCATAGTTATTGAAGTGCATCACAAATGTTTGCTCAGATGTAGCATCATCAGCACAGCCCTATGCAACCAAGTACTTAGCAAGTGATGAGCAACTTGAAGATCAGGAACATTTCACCACTTGGAAGGAGAATGAAGTTGCCCACATCATAGACCCCAGTACTACTAAACACTTCATGCATGAGCATGATGTCAAAGTAAGTGCTTACGCTTTTCTATCTCTCATACTTTCATAATATGTCAAGGGAAAAGTTCTCTGATGGTTTGGAAACAGTATCCTTGAGCAGTTCCATGTTCAATTTTGGTATGTTGACTATACAAGTTCCCCAATGAAACACTTTCATGCAAACTTTTGATCTACACCCTTATGGATGTATGTTTTATCTGCCACTGTGGTATGTTCAAGTTCATGTAATCTATCATCATGTGCTAATTTTTTACAAGCTTCTGTGTGCTTTCCACCGTGAAGTATCTCACAATGAAGGTGTATAAGGAACTTCGATCAACTTCAACTCTAAGATATATGCACCTCATTACCAGGCCTTATATAAAAGTCTTGTTGATGCAAAGGACGAATTCTGCCACCTCACAATGTTTTATCAATTGTTTGAATTAGCTGCATGAAGTCAGGTTGTAGGTACACAATAATCCAAGTTTGTGATCTACTATCAATGATCATACAGGGAAAGGATTAAAAAGAGCCTGCCATTCTACCACAAGGCCCCCAGCAAAATTTTCATCCCTATAGCCAATGAGATCACTGCATATGAGAGTGCTTCTTCCTTCACCACTTTATTTCAGTATGCTAATCAGCCTACACCAGCGGGACCATCTTCATTTACAAGTACTTCGTATAGTTGGTTTTAATGTCAAGGCTGAGAGATCTTTGATCAATAGAGTGCTCTCATGCTGTGTTTGCAATCAGTTAGTTAGCTCATACTCTACTGCTATCTGATCATGATAATTGCACTCCATCTTGCTTATGTGTGTTTACTTGATGTTTGTATTACTGCTCAGGAGAATATACTGTCCAGAATAGTGTCATATCTGGATGCTAGCCCTTTGGCACTCTGAAACAGGCTTTGGGATAATATGATCCATCATGTAACCTCACCTCCAGGTTTTGCTTTTTCTGTCTTTGGCAGCTGAATAAGCAATGGGTAAGCAACCCTCCCCAGAGTCCACAGAGTAATCAAACACTCCAGATCCACAGTAGTAGAGCTATCAAGTGATAATGTTACAAATTTTCATTTCAGATGTGGTAGCCAATGGTATGGAGGTCACGGACTAGTATCATACCACTCCTACTCATATTACAGATCTTGTGTAATAAATCCAAATCAAGTCAACTGAGTGACAAAGACCAGATCTACAAAGGTACTAGGCCACTGGTAGATTAATGTTGGATTCTAAGCCACACATCTCAGACAGTGACAAGGCCGGGTAGTCTAGTGGTTAAGACAATCCCAGTACTAGTGGGTAGTCCCGGGTTCGAGTCCTGGTCTGGCCAGATTTTCCCTCTGAGTTTTCCTGCTTTAACAGGTTATGAGCCCCATAGCACTTTGATGCTGCTATAAAGTAGGAGAAACACGGAATATATCTGGTCCTTATCTTACCACCAATGTGTGGCTTAAGGGGGGTGTGTTGGATTCTAAGCCACACATCTCAGACAGTGACAAGGCTGGGTAGTCTAGTGGTTAAGACGATCCCAGTACTAGTGGGTAGTCCTGGGTTCAAGTCCTGATCTGGCCAGATTTTCCCTCTGAGTTTTCCTGCTTTAACAATTAAGTGGGCTACTTGACTGCAAAACAGTGCCCCATTTAGTAGATGAGTTAGATAACAACTTGGACATTGTGTGAACCCACTTAGGTACATGAAATGGGTGATAACTAGTAACTAGGGCTGGGCAATTATGATTAAATAGAGTTTGAGCCCATAATATAATTTACTGTATTCTATCCATGGTCAAGTGTCAGTATAATGTAATGTAATCATTTGTACTCGAAAGTAACCTGAGAGAATGAACCTCTGAGCATTGAGCTCAAGGGGGAGTGGCTAGGTATTGTGAGCTCTGATACCACATATACCATGGCTGATATAAATGTGCCAGGACAGTTGGCTGGTTACAATATCCCTAGGAATATGCCAAAGGGGCCAATGAATGAGTCAGGAAGTGAGTGTTGAGCTTAGTGATTACGCACTCTCAACATGACTGACTACTACACTAATCATGACTGACCACTACTGTCAGTCATGTCAGTTATGTTAGTACTTATTATTGTTTATTGTTATGTGTACACACGTAGTACAACCTGCGAGTTCCATGTCCGGACTCTTTAGTCTTTGACATTGGACTCCAGCTGCCTAACTCAGCTGCTTAACAGTGAGTGCAAAGGGTCTGGGTGATAGGTTAGAGACTACTTACCTGGTGATACTCAATACGACCCAAGTGACTTAGGCAGTGATAGAGCAGCTGCATCACACAGCTCCAACAGTGGACTACTGTTAGAATCAGGGTCTCCAGGAGGTAACTCTGGAACTCCGGAGTTTGGGCAGGACTTGGTTTCATTGTATGTGGTGCACCCTTATCACAACTCCAGGGGTGTCCTGTAATTTTGGAACAGGCGAAAGAAGTCGGATTGACCTTGTTGCAAGTAACGAAGGCTGAGAATGATTCAGAAGAGAGTCTTAGAGGCTCAAGGGGGTCAGAGTGAGATTAGGAGACTGTCCAAGTTGATATTCAAACTGGTATCTCTACTACAAGTGTGGAGACCTATATATGGGAGTAAAACATAGGTCTTACTAATAGTCCAGAGTGCAGATACTAAGTGTACCGGAGCTGTGCTCCTAAGTGGGCACAGGGACAGAGGGTGAACTGGGATGAAGCTAGTGGCTATGTACTGTAAGCAAAGAATGGAACGTGACACTAAGAACAAGGAATACTAAATAGAGAGGGTCCAGGGTGTCAGGGATGTGAACTTATCAAGAATGCACCGAAGGTCGCAGAAAAAAAGTCTGGAGTTGGGTCCGGAGTTAAGTCTGGAGTTCCAGATTGACAGATATGACAACTACAACACCCTATAGGTGGATACACCAGCCGCATGGACTATCTAAGGTCAAGACAAAGGGCCAGGAGGTCAGGTGGGCAAGCAGGGAAACCAGATCAAAACAGGACCTATCAAGGGCAATCAGGACTGTGGGAATAATGGATATGGAACCCACATGAGCCAGATAGTATGCAGAATGGATGGTGCAATGGGCAGAGCATGCTATGACTCAATCTGAGTCAAAACAGATTTGCTAGCTAAGGCAGAACAAAATTAGCATAAATGGTATGGACAATGCATGCCACATGTACCAGTACCACTCAACAGGAAAGGAAAGGTCCTACAACAACCAATCAAGCCTGCAAATCTACTATGCCAATGTGGAAAGTTAAAGACCACCACCTGGAGATGTTAGCCAAAAGATGTATATACTGAGTGGAACACCCACATAAAGGCCATAGTGGGCGGATTACAGCATCGGAATAGGCTGCACATGAAGTACAGGAGCCAGAGGGAGCAATCCGAGAGCACAAAATGCAAGTATGAAGTGTTGAAGTCAACTGAAGGTGGACCACGCACACTACTGAGGTCACAGTAGACATGACTGCTCAGTGCAGCCACACAGACACATCAAGATCAACATGGACTCACCACGGATGTATCAACGGACCCTATAGACAATGAAAATAATTGAAGCTACAGCTGTATTCCTGCACATGATGATGCTGCTAGAGCTGAGGAGTTGAAACTTAGTCTGGTGACCAGCCTGTCCAAAAGAGGTAATGCTGAGGTGAAGTATGCCATCCTCTTTTGAACAGACTGGTCACCAGACTAGTTGAAACTGGGCATACAGGCAAGTACCTAAGGCATGATTACCATATATAGACATTGCTCGAGTGCAAGGCTCAAAACAGACTGCCAGACTACTACAGATTACACAGACTCAACCCAGACTACCTACAGATTCAGCAACTCTTCATTTAGTCATCACTCGTCTTTTGCCATTGGCTCACTGACTCAACAATCAGTCAGTTATTTTTTCTCTCACATTCTTTCAGTTTCTATATGATTACTCAGTGTCTCTTTGCTCTTGTATATAAACTCCCAAGTAGTACCCATGTCTCCCACCTACTTGGCTTACATAATCCTAACTCCTTTTCTTGTGTCTTCACTCTACACCTGAGTGAGTGCTTTAGCTCTCACCTCCATCCTATACCAATCACAAGGAATAGTCCTTGGTCCACCTATGTCACCAGGAAGTCTCTTGTCTGGTTGTGCCAGGACAAATTCTTGGCCTTGTCATTTGCAAGGTACCCCCTTGTCTTGGTATCTTAGGACCTTTGCCAAGTCCATGCTTGACCCTCCAGGATCAAGTGTAACAGTTGACCTTGTTGCAAGCAACAAAGGTCAAGAATGATTCAGAGGAGAGTCTTGAAGACTCAAGAGAGTTGAAGTGAGCTTGGGAGACTATCCAAGTTGATATTCAAACTGCCATATCTACAACAGAGTGCAGAGACTTATATATGGATGTGAAACATAGATCTTAGTAAGAGTCTGGAGGATGGATACTAAGTGTACCAGAGCTGTGCTCCTAAGCAAAGTACAGGGATGGAGGATGACAGAAGGTGAGACTAGCAGCTATGTACTATAAGTGAGGAATGAAACATAACATAAGAACAAGGAGAACTATGTAAATACAGAGTATCCAGAATGTTAGAGGTGTGGACTTATCAAGAACACACCAGAGATCATAGGAGATGGATCTGGAGTTAAGTCCAGAGTTGGAGCTGAGGATCCAGAATGGACACATATGACATTAGCCCCTTTGGCTGACCAGAGTCTGTGATCATCTTTTGCATGAGTCCTCATTTAGACATATCTGAATTAGATTGCAATATGATAGTATCATGTTGTTGCTATTATTTTCCACCATCTGACTTATTTCAAAAGCCTTGCGTGCATCTGGGGGTAGTGAGGCATGGAATAAGGAGTTGTTGAAGATGAAAAGTGCTTGATATATTTCATTGTGAATACTGATAGCTTCTTTCATCTGGTCAAGGAGATTCTCATTCATTCACCATGGGTCTCCATTGACACCCAGAAAAATTATTCATCTCACAGCTTTGATGATTGATCCATTGTTATCCCATATGATCAGGTGCCCACTTTGACTACTGATAAGGTCAGAGATGTGAATTAGTCTTCCTTGTCCTTTTTTTCTAAGGGACTGCTTGCCTGTATGGAGCCTAGTTAATGGTGAGTTGAAATCATTAAATAAATTATAAAATCATGATTACCATGCATTACTTGTATTGTCATTAGCATGAAAGGAAGACTTATCATGAAAATATTCCTTGATTGGCCATTCATCTGGTTTTAGCTTGGGTTCAATCCAAATGAGGTCAGGACCATTGAAATGTACCACTCATCTTTTGTATTCCTGCATAGTAGGTAATCTCTTCAATTTCCTCTGGGCCCTCCTGTCCAACTCCAAAGTCCCTTAATGAACTCCTACATGAACTCCTACAACTCCTATATAGGAGTTGCCAATGTCCTATAGGAGCAGTTAGAGATAGATAGGAAGGTCAGACCTGTGTTCAATGTCATGTTAGTACTCACTTCTTATATCATTCCCTTATCCTATCTTTGTTTCATCCCCCTTTCATAATTTCATGCATTTTCCCTCCCTTTTTACTATTTCCTTATGAAGATCACTTGCTTTACTTCAGAGTTGATCAGACTTTACACTCACATCTTCATCCACTTTATATATATATATATTCCATTTTACTCCTGGGCTCCCCTCAATTGTTCTTGCTACTCCTTAAGCAGTGGCTGAGGTGAGTGCCAGTTCTTTACCTTACCACTGTTACTAATTAGTGTACTGGGCAATTACTACTCTTTACTTAGATTTTTCACAGTATATGCCTTTTCATATTACTGTTTTTCACCACCCAAGTTTGATTAGCCATCATCATGCAGTGCACTTACAAATTGGCTGTTTAGGTGTGATTCCCAGATTTGGAAATATTGTTTCATTAAGTGCATTTTGGAGTGCATAGGAAGTCATTTTCTGTAAGGGGCAATAGCTTCTGTAGAGACTAAATGGGGTAATAACCCCTGACCGCATGCTTACAGGCACATGTAATACAAGAGTAATCACATGCACAGTATGTAGATAAAAAGGAGAGGCCTATCCTGGTGATGGGCCAATCCTCTTAATATACTCCTATATACTCATTTGTGAATAGCCACTCAGTTCATTTCACCCGTGTGAGTAAGGAGTGAGGACAGGGTCCAGAGCACCCAATACTACAACCTTACATATAGTGACCTCCAAAACCCTTTCCATATTAGCCCTAATGGTAGTATATGAAGCATATTGCCAGACACCATGGGAATCTCACTTAGCTTTGGTGGAGTCATAAATAGTAAATACTCTTGGCTACAATATTGCCCCATATATCATGTGATTTGGTTCACAGGCCATAGAGATATGGTCAAAATGAAATGGCAATATCATGGAAAGGGTTTTGGAGCTTTTGAACTGTTGAGTAGGATC
>JBBPTJ010000004.1:0-58372 GCA_038094035.1 Pulveroboletus aff. ridleyi
TTGATTAGGCTGGCTGAGTGCCCGTGGCAAATACCAAAGTAGGATGTACCCAGACCGATCGGTAACGATGGCAGGTTCGGTAAGCTCTGCGTATTCATCATCACATACAGGAGGATCCAGCTCGGCTCGGTCAGAATTCTGCCCATTTGACCTGCCCCCCTTCTTCATTCGTTCACCGAGCCGCATGATGTCGATATGGCCAATTACCACTGGAATCCAATTAGCATAACATCATGGGGCATTTTATTCCGTACCCTTATTTCGGTATGCCTTTGCAAGGATGCAAACCATCCTTTCGGCCTCACAAACAGTTTGGATTGGAATGTGCGGGGATAGAAAAGCTTGTGATTTGATCTCGGTTTCAGATTGGAGGACTTCTTGGAACCTAGCAACCATATACCTGGCCAGCGCATGGGTATAGGATATGGCCCAATGTTCTGGAATTTTAAAGGAATTCATGGCGATTGGGCCACGACAAGTTGATCTGAACTGGCAGAGAGATCACGTCGGTATGCAGCGATATTGATCGATAACACCTGTCTGTGAGTAATTCAGTTCTGTTCACCCACAGTAGGAAGTCTGACCCAAGCAACTGGACCTATCGACAAGTCAAGACCTCTGTCACTCCGATTCCCCCTGGGCCCATATGCATGCATCTTAATGAGTCCAATGCATCCCCACTCAGGTCCTATTTTATTCAGCCCTCGGTATTCATCGAGGTGAGTCCTCAGTCGGGTCCCTCCATATCTGAGTCACATCCACCCCAGGAGGGCCCCTCCATATCCACCGAGCTCGGTGTCACCCACCCCCTCAGGGCAGCCCATACCTATCGAGGTGAGTCGCATCCACCCTAGGAGGGTCCCTCCATACCCACCGAGCTCGGTGTCACCCACCCCCTCGGGGCAGCCCATACCTATCGAGGCGAGTCACATCCACCCCAGGAGGGCCCCTCCATATCCACCAAGCTCGGTGTCACCCACCCCCTTGGAGTGGCCCATATCTATTGAGGTGAATCACATCCACCCCAGGAGGGCCCCTCCATACCCACCAAGCTCGGTGTCACCCACCCCCTCGGGGCAGCCCATATCTATCAAGGTGAGTCACATCCACCCCAGGAGGGCCCCTCCATATCCACCGAGCTTGGTGTCACCCACCCCCTCGGGGTAGCCCATACCTATTGAGATGAATCACATCCACCCCAGGAGGGCCCCTCCATATCCACCAAGCTCGGTGTCACCCACCCCCTCGGGGTGGCCCATACCTATCGAGGTGAGTCACATCCACCCCAGGAGGGCCCCTCCATATTCACCATGCTCGGTGTCACCTGCACCTCTCGGGCCCTCGGTATTCATCGAGGTGGGTCTCACACACCCACCTTGGGGTTGCTCATACCCATCGAGGTGAGTCACATCCACCTTGCAAGGGCCCCTGTATACATTGGGTTGAGTCATGCCTACCCCCACACAGGCCTGGTCAAATATATCAATCCCTCATTAATCATACATTTACAGGCCTGGTCAAATATATCAATCCCTCATTAATCATACATTTACAGGCCCTTCTGTATTCTACACATATCCATTCTGGATGGGCCTGGCCATGTCTCACATTACTTATAACTCTTGGGCCTGCCATGGGGTCATCTGTACCAATCGGGCCTTTTGCAAGGAGGCTGGCCATGTCACATGGCACAGAGTGACCACATTATGTGGAAATTCATCATGAATGCTCACATTCTTTTAGGCATAACAGACAGGTGATCTGTCTCAGCTCACCACAAGGGTTGATGTCATGGTGCATGTGATTTCATCTCACTTATGCCTCCATGCTCACACTGGATCAGCATCAACAAGAACTGGATGATGTGGTATTCTTGGTCAGGGTTCAGTTACCTGCATGGATGTGTTGCATTTGTTCCAGTGTGCATGATGTCGTGGACTGATGGCAGCAACCTGTATATATACTCTGAATTGCAGATATAGCGATGACAGTGCACAAATGGCCGATTGCTAGCAGGAACTCAGTCAGACACTTCTCTGCTTCATGTGACTACAATGATAAGACTTAGAAGTGGTTATAGCACAGAGTGTGGGTCCAATCCAGCTGAAATTGATTTGTGTGCTCCAACTGCATGCTAAACATTTCAGGTATGCACTCCCATCACGACCTTGATTTTCCTGACCCTCAAAGTATAGGATCAATCTGATGGCACATCTTGCATTGTGGTGAGTACCAATTGGAGTCCGGAGAGACAGTTTATCTTCTATCATTGGCTAGGATGTTGCTGGCATTCTCCTCTGCCAGTATTGCCTCTGCCAGCCATGGCTGTTGTTCCCTCCTCACCCATGTCACTGAATGACCCATTTCATGCTATTGTTGTCATATCCTGAACTAAGCAACCATGGCTGTCATTGTGCTGCCTAAAGCCACTCCTGACTGTGATCCCCTGGAAGGACCCAAAGACATCCCTCTCTTCTTCGAATCGACATAGTCCAGCTCACCAACTTTGGGATTTTACTGATATACTTGAGTCAACTTTTGCTCACATACAGCAAACTCTCCCAGATCAACTATCTCTCAGATGAGATGTGCACGATGTCTTTTTTTTTTTTGCCAAATGTTACATCACTCACACGACACAGGTCACACACAGAGTGCAGCTTCTGGACAACACCCTCTGACAGTTGCTTGGTCCAAACTGTTATCTGGTGTTCACATGTGCAGTTTTGTGAGTAGTATGTGTAGTATGCAGTAGGACTAAGGTATGTACATAAGTAAGGGATTCATCCTAAATAGAAGAGTGGCTCACCTCAGTACTGTCATAGACAGTTACTGAGGTGTACCAGGTCCGAAATGGAATGTAGCTACTGAACAGTGTCATTACATAATCAATGTACCATATAACTCCTACACTCCCCCACAAGCAGAAGGGCGTAGTCCAAGCTCAGAAGTGAAGTGCTTTGCCTTGATGCTTGGGAGAGCTTTGGTAAGAGTATCTGCAACCATACTATTAGTAGGGCAGTAAAGAAAATGAATATGACCTTGTTTAACAGAAAAACGAATAAAATGGTAATGTATGTCAATGTGTTTAGTACAAGCATGGAAACTACCATCCTTAGTCAGCATGATGGCTGCTTAATTGTCACCATATAGGATGGTGGGATGTTGAAGTGGGCCAAAGATTTCACCAATAAGGCAACAAAGCCAGATGGCTTCCTTGGCAGCGTGAGTTGCAATGACATATTCAGATTCAGCTGTGGACAGTGTGATGAGTTCTTGCTTCCACAAACCCCATAGAACTGCACCTTCATTAACAAGAAAAGCAAACCCAGTGATTGTGTGATGATGTTCTTGTGATGTGCCATCAGTGTCCACATACCCAACAAGACCTTGATTTTGACTCCCAAATGTGAGCGTCCAAGTTGGTGTTCCAGCGAGATAGTGATAGATTCATTTGACAGCCTCCTAGTGAGTCCAGCCAGGGTTTGAGTTGAATTGGCAAACATATGAGGTGGATCAATGACCCAGTAGCCTCACAATATATAAATGTTCTGCATCCATGCAATTTCGCTTGTGGTCTGTGGGCTTTGTAAAGTGGAGAGCTGAATATTAGGGTCAAGTGGTGCAGAGACTGGCTTAGTGTTGGCAAAGTTGAATTGGTTGAGGATAGCTTTAATATATGGCTCTTGGGAAAGGGAAATGATACATGCATTTCAGTCTTGGGTGATTTTCATGCTGAGTAACCAGCTGATAGGTCCAAGGTCTGTTATTCGAAAGTGTGATCCTATCTTGGCCTTAAAGGCTTTGATAAGTCCCTTCGAGTTCCCTGTAATTGTGCAGTCATCAATGTGCAATGCTAGGATTAAAATGTCAGGTCCTATGAGTGCTATGAAAACTCCCCAATTGGCTTCAGTTCACATGAATCCCAGCTTGCACAGTTCTTTCAAGAGCCATTGGTACCATTTGAGCATACCTTGTTTGGAACTGTAAAGCACCACACAGAGCTTAGCAATGAGATCATGAGCTCATTTGAACTAGTTGATTCCTGGTGGTAACTCCATATAAATGATTTCATTATCATCCAATTTGCCATTGAGGAAAGCACTGTGAAAGTCGAATATGTCATTGTCCTGGTCTTGACAAGCTATGATTGTGAGAATCAAATGTATTGATGTGAGTTAGGCAATGGGAGTGTAGGTTTCATTGTAATTGACACTGTGTCACTGTGTGAAACTGCGTGCCACCAAGCAGGCTTTGTACTTGTTGATTTCGCCAGCAGTATTTTTCTTTATTTGGAAAACCCATTTGCAGCTTACAATGTTCATATTTGTGGGTTGCTCAACCACGTCCCAAGTGTGAGTGTCGTCCAGACTCTGTAATTCTGCATCGATCGCATCTGACCACTTTTCCCAATCTGGCCAGAACCACGCTTCCTCTATAGTCACAGGTTCCAGTGCTTTTGTCATGGAAATGCCAGCTAGTAACATATAAGCTGCTTTGTCATCATCAAATTCCCACATGCCCATTGCAGCGCCACTTGTGACTGTTACACTTGATCCTGAAGAGTCAAACATGAACTTGGTGAAGGTCCTAAGTTACTGAGTCAAGGGGGTACCTTGCTGGTGGCAAGGTCAGATGTTCATCCTAGGATAACCTAGATGGTGGACTTCCTGGTGAAGCAGGTGGACTGAGGACTATCCCTTGTAATCGGGATGGGATGCAGGGAGAGCAAAAGTGCTCACTCAAGTGTAGAGTGAAGACACATGAAGAGGGGAGTTAGGGTTATATATGCCAAGTAGGTCTAAGCTCCAGTACATGAGAACTACTTGGGGTTTATATACAAGAACAAAGGGATGCTGAGTAATCGTATAGAAACTAAAGAAATATGAAAGAACAATGGCTGACTGATCATTGAGTCAGCGAGCCAATGGCAAAAGATGAGCAATGAGTAATCATAGAATGTTCTAGAAATGGAGGGAACAATCAGACACGTGGGGAAAGGAGCTACAAGCTTAGCATAATGAGAGCTAATTGAGGAGAGATGAGTCCAATAGTAAAAGGTGTTGTGAACAACTCGTCACGTTCACTGAGAAACCAAACCTAACTGTTGGCTAGACCAAACCATAACCCTAGAGAGAGGAAGCTGATGACGGAGCTACCCGGCAGAAGGAAGGAATGCCCGTAACGGGGGCTAGCTGGAGCAGAGACCACCAAAGAGCTATTGTGAGGACGAGGGGAACCTAGGACAAGTGGCTAAAGCTGGGGTTCCCAGCTTTAGGCCACTGGCCTTATATATTGCCTGGGTCTGCACACAGACCAAGCTATACACTACTATACATGGTAATGAACGTACTACGGTAAGCGTAATGATAGGAATGGAAGGTCAGAGATTAAGAGCTGCAGGCTGCAAGGAGGCGAGCCCTGAGATCTAGATCATAGTCCTAGGAGATAGGATTGGAGATCCGAGGATTGGGATCGAGATCCAATATATACTAATGGATACATAGGGGAGATTAGATCAGATCGGGAGATCTAGGAGGTGGCAGGAGTGCCGTAGAGATCCGATGGAGATTGAGGGTCTAGGGTAGTCTAGGATTTGTCATGTGGGAACCATGAGGCATGATGTCATAGATGATGTCAGGGTCTGGACTCATCATGTGACTGGTCATGTGATCGGCCTCATGGAGGTCACGTGATGTAACGAATGTGAGGATGAAGGAAAGTGAGGGAATGAGAGTGTGAGGAATAGTTAGGTGCAAGGGGATTCATAACAAAAGGAAAGAAACAAGACAAAGGCATAAATCATAACATTACCCCCAGTCTAGGGTGTTGAGTCCACAACAAAGACTAGAAATCAGCATATGAGAGGCTTGGAGAGCCCGTGATATTACCCCATCCAGTCTCATCAATGATGTCTTCAATGTCAGCAGACTCAGGGGAGGGTGCATGAGGTGCAGGGACTGGGATGGGATGCCATGTGTTCCTATGACAGTGTGGGTTTCAGCTGGGTGGAGAGATGGAGGATGGTGATGGTGGTGATGGTGGGAAGTGACAGAAGCGATGGGAGGAGGAAGAAGACAACAATGAAGGCAGCAGGGGTGACTGATAGGTAAAGGCAGTAACTTGCTCAGGGCATTGATACTGAAGATGTCCTGGTTTCTGGCATTTGCAGGTAGGGCAGATGTAGTGGTCACAGTTGGCCTTCCAATGTCCAAGGCAGTGGCAGCAAAAACAGGTTTCTGGGTATAACAGGTACTCCTTTGGGAGGGGAAAAAGCTCATCTTTCCAAAACTCCAAGTCCTCCCAAGGGCTTCTTCCGTTGGGGCTGGTGGCAATAATCTCATCAGGGTCCATCTGTGCTCAGCTGTGAGGGGTATTCCCCCTGATCTTCCCTCCTTGCACATAGAATGGAGTACACAACATCAGCCATGTATCCGTCAAGTTCCTCAAGCCAATGTCCTAAGTCCAACTGGTAGGCCATCCCTGCTAGAGCTGTCATACTGAGGTCCTGGATGGAGAACAGTGCCATTCTCTGCATGGTGAACTCTGGAATGCAAAGGTTTTCTATGAGGGCAGAGATCTGGGCCAACTGTCGGTAGGCCAGGGTGAGATAAAGGAGGGGTGAACCTGGTTGGAGAAATTTGTCAATGGGCATGGTAAGGCAGGGGTTCATGAGGTGAACTCGGAGAATGAGTTGGTACTCCTCATCCAGGTATCCTTGCCGGAAACGATGAGCATGAAACAGGAGGTCAGGTTCTCTGGGAAAGTTTTCTTTGTCAGGATGGTCTGGGGCAATGTGCCTGGTGGGATCCCCCCAGCTGAAGAAGATGATGCGATTTCCTCAGGTAGGATGGGGGCAAGGGGTATCAACCTGAGGATGAGGCAGTTCAACTGGGGCAGCAAAGTATGAGTCATTTGAGAATGTGGAGGTTGGGGAGGGAGTCAGCATTGACTTGGTTGAGAGGCTACTGGTAAAAGCATCAACACCAGCATCAGGCGGAAGAAATATTGGAATAGAAGACTCAACACCCTCA
This sequence comes from Pulveroboletus aff. ridleyi, assembly GCA_038094035.1. NCBI lineage: Eukaryota > Fungi > Basidiomycota > Agaricomycetes > Boletales > Boletaceae > Pulveroboletus > Pulveroboletus aff. ridleyi. The sequence continues at coordinate 7,035 of JBBPTJ010000004.1, forward strand.
GCAGGGGGCAGAGGTGATGCCATTTGCTGATTGTCAGCTGGAGGGCTCTGGCTAAGTTATCAGGTGACAGTTTCTGAAGGGTCGAGGGGGGACATTGTAGGAGCCTGTGGCCTCCTATGATTGTAGGCTCTACTTTTCAGCTCTTCAACGTGTTCATCAAGCCTCCCACTCGCATCTCATGTTCTTCCATACCATCTTGAGGTCAGTCCATTTTGTTTCCTGCATGTATGGGAGGCCTTCCCTGTCATTGTCATTGTCTTTGTGTTTGTGGTGGTGGTGGTGGTGGTGGTGGGATTCTGTATGACATCATTCTGTGCATGCTCAGGCTTCAGTTGTTTCATACCTCAGTGATGATCTCCACAAAACGTTCTGGAGACACAAGTGTATAGTTGGGCCATATAGTTTTGAGTCATCACACATTGAAGAACAAGCAATGCGCAATCCAGAATGATGCATAGATTTCTGAGGAATGAAGTGCCACATATCCATGGACAACCATTGGGTGGGGAGCACTAGCCATTCTGGACAATCAGCCATTGTGGCAATGACAGGACAATCACATGGTAAAACATCAATCCATGACACTGAAGCTGGTGAGCTCTTTTTGAATGTCTGCTTCACTCTCCATCTTGAGCTGTGTCACTTCGAGATGTTCACCTCGTTTGGCTTCTTCCTTCAATTCCTCAATCGCTTTTAGCTGTAGTGGAAAAAGGATATTAGTCATGCGAGTGACTTCAACTGGGAGAAACAGCCAATACCCACCTTCTTGTTCAGGTTCCACATCAGGAGCAGGTGGTACAGATGTTGCAGGCCCTGCTACTGTCCCACCATTCACTGTCCTGTCAAGCCTGTTCATTTGAACGTCCAACAATGGCCTTGTGGACACATCCCCCAGTCGGTGTCACTATACCAGACCCCTTGCCCTTCTTGCCCTTCTTCATCTTCATTTTCCTCCGCTTCTTATTCAGCTCCTGTCATTGATCACCCACAGGCGGTAGCATTCAAGGCGTAGCACCAGGTATGTGTCTTCATCCCATTTGTCCACATACTTCCAGGCAGGTTGAGACTACAATTGTACCCCCAAGGTGGCGTTGTACTCCCACTTAATGTGCTGCTCCCTGTGGGTACCTATGGTGTCCCACCCTTGTCTTCACACTTAAAGATAGCTAGTGTGGTGGAGCCACATGCATCAGGGGGGAGTAGGCACCTGCAGGCTTTGCAGCCACAGGTTTAGAGGTGAGCACAACTGCGAGAGTGCTAGGAGAGGGCTGAAGCGCTGGTGGAATGGTCAGCCCAAAAGGAGGTGCTTGATCAACAGGGGTGGGGCACCAGTTGGCTTGGTAAAGCTCCTCAATGACTTTGAACATGGATGAGTGGTCCGCTCGCATGCCAGATTTTAACCCTGTTGTCGACACGCAGGCGAGGAGAGAGCATTGCAGTCAACAAGAAATATCCACAGGGGACCAGGAGCAATAAGACGTGTTTGATAGTGCATATCTTATTAAGTGTGCGTCAGTCAAAGAGATTGATCTTCCCCTGCAAGATTACTGAATCTGGCAAGGAAAAGGTGACCCTGGGGGTTGAAGGGGATGGTACTGTGTGGCGCTAAACCAAAGTCATGGAGCGTGCACACATTGGTCAAATAGCATTGTTTTAGCAGGCATGTCTATCAAGAAAAGATATAGGTCCACAATGCATATGAATAAGAGATTGACTCATAGCCACATACTGCTCCGAAATCTTGGCTGTTAGAACTTCACACAATGTTGTGGATGGGCCCCTCCTTGTCAAGGGTGACATGACAATCAAAATTTCTGGCTGCACTAAGAAGATACATGGACATCTCTCCATAGTAGCTCTCACTGGAGCATCAACCTCAGCCAGGATGAGGACCAGTGCTCAGGTTTCCAGGCTGTTCCACTTAATCTGCATGCAGCCAACTTTGTAGAAGGTCTTTGAACACCAGAAAAGGTGAGAAGACCATAAATCTTGATGCTAGCAGGAGCACCCTGTGGCCTGTTATCATGCATCAATATTCAAACGTTCAAACATGAACAGCTAATAATGATTTCAACAAACCTTTTTTTTTCTGCAACCAAATTGCAAGGTGGTAGTATCTACTTTCTGGACAGTGCACACAAAGTACTAACAAGGGGAGTCCTTGCACAACCCCCTAACTGTGTGACATCCTCTATAGCATGCCCTCTGCATACTAAATGTGCACCCTTCTGTCCTCACCATGGCCCATGGCCCGCCCATTACCAATGCGTCCATGATCAGGGAGTAGAAGGTGAAGTGCTTGTAAACTGGGTATGTTTGGTGATGTCTTGAGTAGTCCTAGCATGTCACTCACACCCACCCTCTTGTCCTCATCACTGCCATTTGTCACTATCATCTCTCCCATCCTTGTCAAAACGTTTCTTTCAAGCCCCAATCTTGCCTCCGTATACATCCTATAATCAATGCTGGTACAGCCCTGATCTGGCAGGTGTTATGGGAGTTTGGAACAAGGGTCAAATTCACCTGTGCTGACTGGCCATTGGGTCACTCCATAGTTCACCATGGTATGGATTCTGACCAAACGCTGAATCAGACAACCGCTCACTTTTATTCTAGCTGCTGAATGCTGAACCAAGTGCTTATAAGGGTGAGTGGCAGTGCCATGTGAGCTGCAGTCAAGCCCCCAGGGCAATGGCACAGTCGGGCGGCAGGATATCATGTACTTTTGGCTGCAGGGAATCTCATCAAGCACCTTGTCACCTGTGGTGAAGGTGAGGGTGCCCATTATCTCTGCTAGTGAGCCTTGCTGTCCACACAAAATCTTGCAGTTCTTATCATATCCAGGAACTTGAGCAACATCATCTGCCTTTTTCATCCTGAGGCTCTGTCTCTGCACGAATATATTGGGCACGTGGCTCCCTCTTCACAGGCCATTATCAAAAGCCTTGAGCAGAATACCTACATCACTCGTGTGTTCCTTCCCACTTCACATTGGCTAGTCTCACAGGGTGGGTCACAGTTGCGATTACCAACCATATTGCATACAATTACAGTATGTATGTATAGGCCTTACCTTGATGCTGCTGGTCCTCATCTGGTATGGTGATTCTAGCCATGCATCACAGAGTAATTTCTGAGAGTGCCCTGTTCATCATTTCATACACAGTGACTGAACCTGTCAAGGCAGGCATCTCAGCCACTGGTGGCCCTGCTACCATGGATCAGTATGTCCATCTCTTTTGGTGATCAGCTCATTCATCCAATTGTACCAGCATCCACACAGAATCCCAGAGACCCTCCTTGAAGAGGTCCTCACCAAGATGTACTCACTATCTAAACCCAACTACCCTGTCATCACCACCAAACAGTTGACCAACTTGGACACCTACCTCTCTGGTATCCCCATCCGCTTCGACAACTTCCCTGCACAGGCACAGTAGAAGGCACACATCTGCTTGGCACATGTCACTGATTGGTTATTTCCACCTTGAGATATGACCGATCAGCCACGAGCCAGCAATGGCCTAGTCAGTAAGTTTGCGGGCATGTTTATCTCAACAGAGATATACCATGCAGTGGAGGAAGTGACCATCTTCAATGTGCTCTCATCATCTACATCCCACTCGGCTATGGCCGTACATTGCCATCAACATGTGTATCTATGCATGTACATACCAGGTTAGTATATTTATATGTTGTATTCATGACTGGTGATTTTTTTTTGGCTGAACGGTGTTGCTCAGGGAGGGTGTATGACTGATGGAGTGACAGAAATGTTATGGCAGACAGCACAATGGAAGTTGGAACAGTCTTGATTGTGAATTCAGGCTCTACTTCAGCTGTGGTCCTGTACCCAGTATATTGCTCTACCAGTCAATTCCATATATGATAGGAAAAATAGACCTTCTAATCTGAGTACTCACAACGAGAACATGAATAGATAGAATCAGACATCAATGTTCAACATTGAGAATGGTCCTATACCCCCACACTCTATGGCTTTTAGAAAGCTCTTTAAGTATCACTGTGAGAAGGTGAGGCAGGTTCGCTGTGAGTAAGGTACCCGGTCTGATTGGCGATAATGTGATCAGACGTGCTAGGAAGTGGCACATGTAACAATATTACCTACACAGCCACCCTCTGCCTGCCATGCCCTGCTTTCTTCACATACACACACTGACTGGACATGCCCCCATGGCTCACACTCCACACAACATCAACATATCCATGATCAGGGCTTGACCAAACTCCAAGGTGAAGCCCATCTCGTCACCAAGGAACAGGAACTCGAAGCCCATTGGATCAGTATCACACAGGATAGTCTAGGTGCCCACCCACTGTCATGCACTGATCAATTGTGATTGGGTCTGGCATGAGATGGGGTGCCAAACTGGATGTGGGGTGCAGATTCTGTTTGGTATGTTCAATTTAGTGTTGACTACTCTCATCTTCTAAAGTTAATATTAGATACTGCCAATGGGCTGTCCCATCATGAGTTGCTGTTGCTGACTGTCAAATTTTCAACATCTCAACACCCTATAGTACTTTTTTTTTTTTGAAATCATCTATGGTGAGCTGAGCTGTGTGCATTACCATTGAAACATGGAAAAGTGCACTCGTTCGCACCCACAGGGCACTTCACTCCACCCCTCAGCATCTTCACCCCTCCAATCAACGCTTGTCGCATATGCAAAGTCGCACCAAATACCCCTGGTCTACATTGCTCTTTTAGGCACAGCTATCACTATCATGATTCACCTCGAGAACATCAATGACAAGTGCCTCAAGCAAATCCTACCATCCATCAAGGTGAGCACATATTGTACATAATCCCATGCTTTTCAACATGGCTTGGCACAGGAGGATGTTATAAACCTGTATATGACTCATGCTCTCATGTCCAAAATGAATGTCCCTCTGCATTCTTCTGTACATTTCTTTGCTGCCACACCTGTCCTCCAACTCATTGGCCGCAGAATGCACTTGATGACTTTTATACACATGCACATCGGATCAGATGACCTTTCTACATTGATATTACCAACAATGGAAAAAATTCTCTTGTATGCTGCCTCATGCATGTATCTGTTGACCCCCTTGACATTCTCCAGTGATTCCTGATTTTCTGCTTGCTTATTCACACCCCCTCGATGTGCCTGCCCTCAAAAAATTTCTCAACACCTCCCTCAACTTGGTCAAATTGAGCAACCCTGCCATGCAAACAGATACCTCGGCTCTCTTCAAACCCTTGGTATTCTGTAGGGTCATGTTTGGTTCCATGTTTATACATCTCACGGTACAGACGATGTTTGCAGACATTCAAAGGGCTGTGACATGTGTCCTTGCAGGAAGTCATGGCAGGATGACTGCAGCTTCTAGACAAGCTGCTTCGTGATGCACTTATGGCCTTCCTTATCAAACCTGTGTCGAGCAAGGTGACAGGGCCACTTGTACCCTTTTCACTGACAGGCAAGGAGCAAGAGTGGCCTCTGGTGGATAAACAAGGGCAATACACTGCAGTCTTGCTTGCCTGCATGAGTTTCAGGGATGAACAGTGGTTGGACAAGGTGGAATGGGCAGTGTTGATTGTGAAACTGGTTGTATTGACACACCATCCCACCATTTGTGAGCCCTTCCTTTTTGGTTTCCCTTGGTGCCAAGCATGATTGGATCTGATGAGTCACAGGTGGGCCGTCGCATACACTATAGATCGAATTGTGCCAGAGAGTGGGTATGGATCCCTCGAGGTCCTAAATGAGCATGTCAATCTGACGATGAAGCGCATGCTTGAGACATCTATGACCAATTCCAAGGTGCACTTTCTTTGTTTCGTTTTTTGGAATATATGCGCTGCAATGGCTAAGTTTGACCTCGTCATGCTATTTTTTCTGTGCACCCCGCAGTTTGGTTTGGGTCAGCATGGCAGCATTAAGAGTGTTGAAAGTGGGGTGTGTACCTGAGGTACAGGTAGCAGAAGGGTTGAACTGTTTGTTTTCCTCCCTATTCTCATGCTTATAGTTTTCTGATACGCACATGGCTAGCACTGGTGCTTCGCATGCTGTACAGGCTCTGAACGCTTTCAGAACAGGTGTTATTCGACACAGTAACATTTTCATTCATGTTCTTTTTGCTTGGCCATGCGGTGCTTCAAGGTGGTGTGGGCGCCGACAAGGAAGGGAAACAGGCTGAAGATAAGGCACTTGAGCAGGTCACACTCGTGTTGGACATAATCAGGTTTCATCAGGACAATTGTACATTGTTGTTTTTGCATCCCTCTTTATTATGTGCCACTCATTTCTCTTTCACGCTTGTCTCTGTATTTGTCTAGTCTCAAACACTGTCTTTCCATGCAAGACAATGCTCGAACATGTGTTGCACATAGTTCCGTCACAGCTGTGGTTAAGCAGGGATACCTCCTCACTCCTCATTGATCTGGGCAAGGCGATCCAAGCGAATGCCATGCAGGAAGAGGTCAGAGTGCTGGTTAAAGGGACACTTCTCCAAGAGACGCATGTTCAGAATTCATGTGTGCAGGTGCTCCAGGTGAGGGAAGGTCTCAGTCCGGATGTTATGTTGCTGACAAGAATGGTGATAGCCGTTTGATTTGACCAAGTCAGATTGGTCACTGCCACTGTGGGTCATTGTCGCCACTCACCATTGGTTGGAATGACTTGATTAGGTCACAACAACGCATATGTGAGGATGAGCATGCTGTCTGCGATTACAGATGCAGTTGAGCATCATCTGAAGACAGGCGACAAGACAATCAATGCACTGCAAGTATTGTATCAGGAAAAGGTAGGGCAATGTGTCACGTCATGATACCCCTTGTTCATTCTGTTTACTCATCATCATCTTATCAGGCCAAGGTTCTTGCACCTGAATTTGATGAATATGTGAGTACTCCCTGTTCACTGCCTGTGAGTGATTACAAGGATGGAAAACTAGATACATGGGGAGTGGTCATTGCACAGTGCTTGGATCGTGCGGATCCATGGCCAATGTGTATTATGATCGTATTGGTGTTTGCCACCTCACACCACTGTTCCCCAAGATGCAGGTTGAGCCATTCTTTCAGTTTCTTATCCAGGACAGGGCACTGGGTGATCATCTGATGTGAGACGCTGCAAGCTGACACAGCCATCATCGATCACCACAGTGCGACCCAACTTGCCAGATTGCTCTCTGCGTTTGAGACACACCTCCCGAAAATGAGATGGGCAACCAGATCAAGGAGGCCATCATCATCCTGTTCAGTCATGCAGCGCACCACCTGGCTACATCTGACTTGTGGATCCCAGGCATCGTGGACCACTTGGTAGAAGCGCATCAGATGCCAGCAGAGCAGGTGCAGATAGCCGTGTTGGACTGTCTCGTCCTGCTCTTGATGCTGATAGGCAAGGATTGGAGCAGGCAGTTGATCGATGTGTTGTTCAAGATGCTGTTCGGTATGCCCTGTTTGCTCATGCTTGGTTGGGGAATAATCAATCTGGTCATCCGGACACATGTGGCCATCCACAAGGACTGGAGCATTTAGCATCACATTGAGACTGGTGTTGTCACATGAGAAACACATTCACGTGTATGGCGATTTACCATTTTCGTCCGTTTCAGGAGACGATGTCGAAGCTGGCACTCCAACTGGGTGCTCACATGCAGAGTGCCAAGGTACTCGTGTCTGAAGGGGAAAGGCTAGAGGCATTTAGTATGCATACAGCACATGAGGTCATCTTTCCTCAGATCGTAGAACATGCCAAGGACTACCACATGATTCAATTTCCCATTGTTAGTGATGATGGTGCCTCTGGTGTCGCTCACATCATCCCATTGGGTTTGCTCAATGTCTGGCCTGTCTCCCTTGACACGCCGTTCACAGGGTTTCTTCAAGTCAGTCCACGATCACATTTTTGTAGATCTATGATGCTTGTTGATAATATAAGCTTTAGAGCTATCTTGGTTTGTCTTGGGGCTTACCTCAATCAGTACGTCAACAATCAGGATTTGTAGCAATTCTTTCAGTCAGAAAACACTATGGCATATGGATCCAATTGCACATTTGTGTCAGTAAATAGTAGGAGTATGTGGCGAATGTACAATAACAGGCTGGCTGACAATTTGCTTATGACTTGACATATCTGACTCCAGCTACTCTATACTCGACTGGGGACTCACCACCTTTTGCTCCTGACGATCTGACTCTGACAAATACTAATGAACCAAACCATATGTACATCAATGCTCGTTTAATAAATTGATCACTGTAGGAATTCGGCTGAGTTGGATGGTGATTGCAGTTGTATCAGGTCATCCTCTGATGATGGTGGTCAGCAGTGGGTGAGGTGCCATGATCGATGGTGTCTGCCAGAGTCTGAGTGATGTCTTTTTTTTCCCCTTCTTGGGTTGCTTTTCTTGCTGGATGTTTTATTCATACACGATAGTTGATGACAATGATGTGTGCACTGCTATTGCCACCCCGGGCCTGAGTGTCTCAAGCAGGCTCTCGAATGGTGCTGAGGGGGGCAAATAAGGACAAATAAACAGTTGTCATCATCTGTCTCATCAGGGAGACAAACTTAACAGTGAGCTTCATCTCACTCAATTTTGTTCCTCCTTATACCATGAGTTCTTCTCATTTCGTTCTTCGTGTTACTGAAAGAGATATCCGCTTACTTCAAGCTACCATCCAGCTGCTGGATTCCTCTCCAGACATGCAGCACCTAGCACACCAGTTAGAAGTAGCAGTGCCCGAGAATGGTGCACTGTTTCTATTACTTGTGCCACCTTCCTTGGGATTCTGTATAACTCAGATGCAGATACAATTAACGAGGAACTATTATCGCTGGTTGAAGGCAGCAACTTAGAGGATGCAAGAGAGGTGAATATATGTAATGATTTATTTGGTATCACTGGGGGAAGTGGCTCACTGGCTACTGCAGACTCAAACTCAGAGGATGGATTGAATGACAGCCAGGACTCAGATCCAGACCTGGACCTGGGCTGTGAGATGACCATACCTGCTAATGCATCCTTGAGAGGACAATGTCGACGCAGGGGACAGTGCCTTCCCAAGCACAGGAAAGTGATTACCAATCAGTCAGTTGCTGAGGAGCCACAATGGGTAAGCCCCCCAGAATACACCTATGGTGTCAACCATTCTGCAAGCTCCTTTGTGGCCCTGCTAGCTGGGGCCAGTCAGGACAAGCTAGTTTATTGGGCTAAGGAATTCAGGGGGCTTGAGAATAGGGGACAGCTGGTCCTTGAGAACTCTCTAGCTTTCACCATTCAAAGGTGTCAGAGCAGAGCTGGCAATGATTTTGTAATGATGCTTGCCCACATCCAGCTGGTATTCAAGTGCCAAAGGTAAGCTTTTCAGTATCAAATGTATATTGGGCTTATACTATTTTGGTTTAGCATTATAGATTGCTCATCTGAGATCTCTAGCATGGGACAGCTTTATGAAATGAAAGTTATTCAACTGGAACTTCCCTTCATTCCAGGTTGCTCTACATTTTTCCACTGGATAGCTGAAGGACACAAGTTTATTTATCTTGCCAGTGGTGGCTCCTTCTATCTATTAGCTCTGATTGCTGCCATGGATCTATGTTTAGATGCTTCTAGGCTACCTGGATAACTTTCATGGGATATAGGAAAAATGCTCAGGCAGCCAAATACATGTGGTAAATAAACTTTTTTGGTACTCTGATCAAAAGTTATTCTTTATCTTTTCTAACTAAAACTTATAGAATTGAAAGGGCTTATCACAGAAAATATTGTTTCTGCAATCAGATATCTGCAGCAGGTCATTCCTTTCACTCTATCAACAGAGTTTTTTGGACAGGAGTTTCTTTCCTTGAATGGTATCACAGATGATCTGGACTGTACAAATTTGTCAGCCAGTGACAAACTTCTGAATACTATCAGGCATCAGTGAGTATTGTTTAATTTATACTACTTTTCTTTTATATCATTTCTAGGAATTTTATGTTACCTGAAAGAAGTTCTGAAGCCTGGTCAGTATGTATGCAACACAGGGTTTTAGAGAACTCCCTAGTTCTTGGTGAAAATCTAGTATCTAGATCCAATTCCTTCCATGAGCCTACTCTACTGCCTTGCTTGATCACAGGATCTCAACTATCCAGTAATTTTGATTCTTTGCATCAAATGAACTTGCAGTACCCTGAGATTCCTGATGGAATATCTAATGTGCAATGGACTCAAGAACAGTGTCTACTTGCAATGCAAGCAATAGAAGTGGTTTCTATATACCAACTTCAAGAAAAGGTGTTATTTGTATCTCTACTACTAAGAAGCATATTAAACAAATTGATTCTAGCTTAATGCATTTTATTCTGAAGGATTCAAGGAAGCAAATTCCTACTTGCGCATTCCCATTAGAAAATTACCACAGTGAGCTTAGTCTAACTTTTGTTCTTAAATTGCTAACTGCTTTTAGACAAACCTTTCAGATCCAAAATAAGGATGGCAGTCTCATGGTCCTTATATCTAGCCAAATGACTTCTGAGCTCAAAAGTTGTCTTGGGCAGAAACTGAAGGCAGCATTTGATGGAGAATCTATACTAAACAACATAAATACCTTGTCTGAGCCCTTACAAGGTTTTGAGACTGTGCATTATGCCATTTACAACAGATATGCAGCCTTTGTGAGTGTGATACAAAAAAATTCCAGACTAACTAACATTCTTTGGTAGGGTAGCAATGTACCATCTGATACACATCCACATCACCTTGATCTTTCCTCCTCACCTAACAATCACACACAAAGAATTCCATACATGTCTGCTGAAACCTTTCAGCACCAGAATACATATCATAAGCTGCTAGGTGCTTTTGATAGTGTCTTTGAGTGGGTTGAAAGCTTGGTAAGCTATGATTATACTTAAAATATTATTACTCTTATTAAATCTCACAGTTAAAGCAGCATTTGCCTAAGGAGTATAATGTGCTCCTTGAGCTTGCAAACTCAATCCCAGGGGGATATGAACCTCCAGCCTCACCTTTCTATCTCTGGCAGTCAATCTCAACATCCACTCTAGAGCACATAGAGATACTATGGATAAGAACATTTGTGTGGTCATTCCAATTGGTGACTTTAAGGGGGGAGAGCTGGTGCTAGTGGAACAAGGATTGGTCATGGAAGTGGGCAATGGAGATGTGGTTGTTTTCAGATCCAATTCTTTCAGAATCCTATTTTAAGTTTAAGTTTAACTATTTGTTTATTCTCAATGGCTGGGGTTCCACCTTTAATTGGTTTCTTCTCTAAATATTATGTATTATATTCTGCTATTGATAGTCAACATTATTTTATGGCTATTGTTGCTATATTAACTAGTGTAATAAGTGCATCACACATTTCAATTTGGACTATGAGGGGCAGAGGGCCTCTTTTGTGCTATATACAGATTGCTTTATGGACTCTTGGATGAAGGACAGGAATTATTGGAGAGGTAATCACTACTTTCACTAGTATTTAGTCTTACCAGCAGTAAATTCTTTGACAAACATATGAGACTAAAAGAGCTCTTGGACTACTGCCAGTTTACTATGTTATTCACCAGATTTATATAGATTTGAAATCAAAATCAAAACTCTGCACAGAGTTCTTCTATGCATATGCAATGTACTAGATCCCTACAGGAAAGAAAAGCTACTGTGAACACTACCCAGATGAATAGCAGCAGACATGAGAGCAAATTTTTACCAAGATAACCAACATCAACACCAGTTACCAGAGATCACAACCCAATTGCCAAAAGGGTTATAACAGTGCCTATAGGATATATAAAACAATGCACTTCTAGCACTGGCAACCTCCCAGTAAATATGCCAAACTTAGATGCTTATCATGCAGAAAGGCAGAGGAATGCAAACATGGTCAGGGATCTGGCATTCTCATGTCAGGAAACAATTTAGATAAGTATGACAGTGCAAAAAATTCAGTGTAATGTCCTCAACTTGCTAAGAGCTCCAAGGGCTTGATACTAGGTCCTCTCAGCATGCAAGCATTGTGAGCAGCCAGGGCATATGACCTAACAATATCCATTTTCATACCTCTCAACAGATTGCAGATATGCATACATTTGATTTCAAGTGAAACACATAAGTAGGTGGGGATGACCAATCGTCACCAAGGTAACATCAAACTTGGTATCGTTGCTGCCCAAATGAGAACTCTAACACGCCCCCTCAGCGAGATACCAAAGACAACCCAAGATAGTGAGCGCACGAAAGGTTGTCACCGATGAGCTTCTGGTATGCTGTTTGCAGATCCACTACATTTGGGAACTCCTGCCCGTCCTGTCCAAAGGGTGCCTTGGGATCCATGGGGAGCGACACTGGGTTGGCGTCAGCAAGATCATACTCTGTGCACAGATGATCAATGTAAACCTCTTGATGAATCCATACCTCCCTTGTCTCCCGAGAGCATTCAATTTGAACACTGAGGTAAAGACTCACAGCCCCAAGATCGCTGATCCCGAAGTGATTCACAATGATGCTCTTCACCCAGTCAAGGAATCATCGACTGTTGCTCCTGGCAAGCCCATCATCCACATGCCAAACAATGATGTATATGATATGTGTCCCATCTTCCACCTTGTCGAAAATGAAGACTGCCAAGTTAACACCAGACTGCCCAAAGCCTATTGCCTCGAGTACACTGCAAAGGAGTTCATACCAGTTGAATGCGGCCTGCTTCAACCCATAGAGTGATTTGAGAACCCTGCAAACCAGTAGCCATCCAGCTCAGTTGTATTTCTCAAACTCACGTGGTTGCTTCATGTAGATCTCCTCGCTGAGCTTCCCATGCAAGAATGCCCTTTTTGCATCGAAGCAGTTGAGCTCCCAGTCGAGTTGTGCTGCAAAAGCTATGAGAATTTTGATAGACGTTTGATGAGCGACCCGTGCGTATGTGTGGTGAAAGTCGACTCTAGGGATCTGTGAGAATCCCTGTGTAACAAGACATGCCTTGAATTGTGACCTGCCCTTCAGATCCACCAGCTTGAATTCAAACACCCATCTGTTCCCGAGGAGCTCCCTTCCAGCAGGCGGTTCAGTGAGTTCCCAGACCCCCATCTCTTTCATCAACTCCAACTCCTTTCCCATTGTGACCCTCCATTCTGCATGATCTGATATCCACACAGCCTCATCATAGGTCGTAGGAGGAACCTCCATGTCATAAGATGGCTATGAGGGGTCCCTTTTAATGTCGTTGCAGATGGATAGGTGAGATTGCTCAGTGATGATGAAGTTCACTTGAGCAGCAAGTATGGAATTGCATTCCTGCTCTGACTCAGAGTTGGGGAGCGGTGTCAGTGAGGAGAGTGTGGAGAGTGAATCGGCATTGGCACTAGCCTCCTTGTCAGCAGCTCCCACATCACAATTCCCAACCACCCCCTCAGATGGGGACACCAAGGCATGATGCTGTGCCAGAATGCAAGCAGAATGGCGAGGAACAGGCAGCCCAGCGCAGTCATCAGAGGAGTCACCAGATGAGCCTGAAGCCTCCAAAGGTGAGGGAGAAGCAGGCACAACAGGAGATTAAGGTAATGGCAAGACCACACAAAGCAGCAGGGAGCCATCATGACGCAGGAGAGCTGAGCCCTTGTCAAAAATCACATCGCATGATGTGAAGAATGCCCCAGATGAGCAATTCTGAACCCACCAGCCCTTAACACCATCTGGGTAGCCCATGAAGACAGCCTCAACCGACTGGGTCAGTGGTCTGATGGAGCTCAGGTGGAACCCAAGTAAAACAATGTGCCCCAAAGATGCACAGGTGAGAGAGATCTGGCCAATACCTGTGAAGCGCCTCAAATGGGGTGCAACCCTTGGCCAGAGTGCTCAATGGGGTGAGGTTTCACAGGTAATCAGCCAATAAAATGGCCTCCCTGAAATAGCCAGCAGGGAGTGCTGCCTGGGCCAGACAAGCCCGAGCACGCCCCTGCAGAGTGCGAATGGCATGCTCTGCCTTCCCATTTTGCTGGTGTGCTGTCATATCTGCTCCGATCTCCGATCCCCGGACTTCTCACTCGGACTTCGTCTCTTTCATATCGGACTCTGTTCTCCTAGTATCGGACTTCCCTTGCTTTCCTTATTTAGTACTCCCTTTATACCTTCAACCCTCCATTCCCTAGTTACAACCCTTAGCCTCATCCCTTAGACCCTTCACCACACCATGTGTTCTCACTACGTATGTTCCCTGTCTCCATATGCTTCCCTTTTACCTGACATACCTTACCATATGGTCCTCCATTCCTCCGTCCAAACTCCAGACTGGACATCAGTATATAAAGCCCCTGTATTCCGCTTCTATATGTCAATACAAATATCGAACTAGTCACCTCCTGTCTCTCATCCAACTCCCCTCTCTCCTACCTCCTACTCCCCTCCTATGAAATATGAGGACAGAGCCTAGGCAAGGGCGCGACACATAAGTCCTGCATCAATGTCCTCCTAGGTACCCCCTTGCCGCTCCGAACTCCATTCATCCCCTCACGAACTTCATATACTAACCCTCAGACTTCCAATTGGACTTGACAGTATATTTGTACTCACCCCTGTCAAGGCTCACACTCCCTCATGGCTATGCATACCTGCCGCACCGCTCAACGAGAGCAGGTCCTGCAGACTGCCTTTGGCAGTTCTCGTGGGGTCCCCAGAGACTTTCAAAGCTTCTCTGCACACACCATGGTCACTGCGCCCTCCATCTCTGAGGCACATGATAGACAACCTTTGTCCCTGCTAACACCTCTTCCGCTTACCCTCAGCCTCAAACTTCCTCTGATGGGTTCTCAGGAATGGGATGACAAGGAATCCGTCCAAGTCCGACCCGGCACCCCGATGCCTATGCGCAGAAAGGGCAACAGGGACAACTTAGGCGGAAACAACTCCTCTAGCTCCTCTGATGCAAACTCTGACCAGGGTTCCTCTGCCGGGCACTTCCCTGACAAAGATCACCCCGAAGACGAAGAACGCAACCAAGTCCCTCTCGCCTATGAGCCCTTCACCCAACTCACCAATGCCATCAAGGGGATAACCCACCAAGCACTCCAACAATGGAAGGCCAAAGGCTCTAAGCCCAAGGTCCGGGAACCCAACCCATTCGATGGGACGGACCCGAAGAAACTCCACCCATTCATTGTCCAGTGTGAACTCCACTTCCAGGCCAATTCCCAGACCTACCACAAGGATCGGACCAAGGTAATCTTCGCTCAGTCCTACCTCAAGGGGACCACACTCAAATACTTCGAGCCAGACCTTCTCGGACTTGAAGTGCTGGGCCTCCAGCCTGTATGGATGGACAGCTGGCACACGTTCCTATATGAGTTGTAGTCTAATTTCAGACCTCATGACCCTGTTGCAGATGCTGAGGCCCAGTTTGAGCGCCTCCAGATGTATGACTCACAGTGCATCTCCAAGTATATCGTTGAGTGGAATTGACTTGCTAGCCAGGTCTGAGACTGGGGCCAAGGAGCTCTCCAACGAAGCTTCTACTCTGGTCTCCCGGACTGCATCAAGGACAAGCTCACTCATCAAGGCAAACCCAACGACATCCATGAACTCTGCACTCTCACCCAGCAGATTGACCATCAGTATTGGGAATGCAAGGACAAAATCGCCTATGCAACCAAGACCTCCGGCAACTCCGCATCCACCTCCAAATCATCCAATTCCAGCAAGGACAACTCATCTGGTGCTGCCTCTACCTCCACCTCCAGTAAGCCTAAGGACAAGTTATCCAAAAGCTCCTCTTCCTCCTCCGCCAACAAGAAGAGCAGGACCGAGTCCACCTCCACAGACTCAATCTCCACCAAGTTGGGCAAGGACAGCAAGCTCCTCCCTGAGGAGCGACAGCACCATCTAAAGCTCAGCTTGTGCCTCTTCTGCAGCCTCACTGGACACTCTGCAAAAGAATGTCCAAAGAGCACCTCTAGGGCTGCAAGAGCTCAAGCAGCTGCAACAACTCCTACTCTGGCCTCTGGCTCTGCTTTCTCGGAGGTGAAAAAATAGAGTGTGACTCTCCTATAGCACAGGTTGGGAGTTGCATTGAGCCCGACAGCTGTGCTCCTCTGATACTCTGTCTCAATGCATCCTCTCTTTCAGATCCAAATTCCCTCTGCCCTATAGTTTCTCTTTCCAATTTTCCTATCTCTGATGTACCAGTACTTGTGGACTCCGGCTCTACTCACTGTTTCATAAATTCCGCATTTGTAGATAAAAATAAGTTACCTATGTACTCCATCCCTATGCTTTCCCTCCATCTTTTTGATGGCTCCTCCGCCTCTTCTATCTCCTCCACTATAGATCTCCAATTATCCTTCACTTCGGGAGCTTCCACCTCCAAAACATTTTATGTTACCTTGTTGGATCCCTCATGTCATATAGTTCTCAGACATTGCTGGCTCGCCCGTTGCAACCCGTTGATTGATTGGGCTACGAACAGCATCTCATTCCAAACTGACCCCACAGGTTTGCCAACCCTGACATTGTCCTCTGTCCCTCTGGAGTCGAGCTCTGATGCTCCTCTGACTCCTCCATGCAAACCATCGCCAGAACCCCTGGATTCTCCTACAGCACCCGGACTTCAGTCCCCTCCAGTCTCCTTCATCAACACTGCCACCTTTCACCAGGCCTGCAAGCTTGAAGGATCAACACCCTTCACCCTCACCCTCTGTTCCATCTGCAGTCGCAGTGCTACATGTGTCGACACTCCACCCAAAGAGCCTCCAGACCTGTCAAAGATTCCCCTGGAGTACCACGAATTCGCGGACGTCTTCAGTAAGGGCAAGGCTGACATCTTGCCTCCACACAGGCCATTCGACCTGAAAATTGAACTTGAGGAAGGCACCGAACCTCCCATCGGTCACCTCTACTCCATTTTGCCCTCCAAATAGGGAGCCCTTCAGGACTTCCTTGATGAACATCTCCAGATCAGCTTTATCCACCAATCCACCTCTCCTCACGCCACACCCATCCTCTTCATCTAAAAGAAGGATGGTTCCCTCCAACTATGTGTCGATTTCCAAGGCCTGAACAAGATCACAAAGAAGGACCACTACCCTCTCCTGCGCACCTCAGACCTCCTTGAGGCTCTGAGCAGAGCTAAGATTTATACGAAGCTCAATCTCTGGCATGCATACCATCTGGTCCATGTTGCCGACGGAGATGAGTGGAAGACATCATTCCGAATGTGCTACGGTTCCTTCAAGTGGTTAGTAATGCCATTCAGACTCACTAATGCCCCTGCTGCCTTCCAGCACTTCATCAACAGCATCTTCACTGATATGCTGGATGTCAGCATGGTGATATATCTCGATGACATCCTCATCTACTCCACTGACCCTGCCTCGCATTAAAAGCATGTCCAAAAAGTCCTCTGGCGCCTCCATGCCAATGGACTTTACTGCAAACCCAAGAAGTGCGAATAGCACAGTGACGCCATCGAATACCTCGGATATATCCTCTCTCTCTCCAGTCTCTCCATGGCCAAGGATAAGATACAGACGATTTTAGATTGGCCAGAACCCCAGAAAGTTAAGGACATCCAGTCCTTCCTAGGATTCACCAACTTTTATCACCGCTTCATCCATGGCTACTCTGACATTGTGGTTCCATTAACCTGACTCACTCACAAGAGTGCTCTGTGGGTCTTCTCCAAAACTTGTCGTAAGTCCTTCCAACGTCTTAAGGATGCATTCACTACAGCTCCAGTGCTTGTGCACTGGGACCCTGATGCTCCGATGATGGTTGAGACTGACACCTCCGACTACGCCATCGCTGGCATCCTCTCCATCACCTCTGCCAATGAACTCCATCCCATTGTGTTCTACTCCTGTATGCTCTCTGGAGCAGAGTTGAGCTATGACACACACGATAAGGAGTTACTGGCGATCTTCAAGGCATTCACCTCCTGGTGACATTTCCTTGAAGGCTCCACACACCCTGTCAACGTAGTCATGGATCACAAGAATTTAGAATACTTCTCCTCCATGAAACTCCTGACGCGCTGCCATGCCCGATGGTCAGAGTTCCTCTGCCAATTCAATATGGCAGTCCAATATCACCCTGGTAAGCTCGGAGCTAAGCCCGATGCACTGACTAGATGCTGGGACGTCTACCCCAAAGAGGGGGATAGGGACTTTGCTCATGTCAACCCCGACAATTTCCAGCCCATCTTCACTTCAGAGCAACTCGTGACGTCCTTGCAAGCCACGCTCCTAGAGACTCCATTACTCCAGGCCTCTGTCCTACTCAACACTGAACAAGTCTGCTCCGATATCCTCTCCTCCCTCCCCGCCGACCCAGTCATGTCACCTCACCTCTCCTCCGAGTTGTTAGACGACCCAAGATGGTCCGTAAGCCCAGAAGGCTTCCTCCTAAGGGACAAGCGCATCTACATCCCCAATGCTGCCAATCTCTGACTCTGACTTCTCCAGACTTTCCATGACCACCCTACTGTAGGCCACTTCAGACAGAACCATACACTAGAGCTGATCTGTCATGAATACACCTGGCCAGGCATTCGGACATTCATCAAGGACTACATATCCTCCTGTATGACATGCTCCCAAGCCAAGGTTTCCTGACATCGCCTGTATGGACTTCTCAAGCAACTCCTGGTCCTGGAAAAACCATGGAACTCCATATCCATGGATTTCATTGAGCAGCTCCTGCCTTCCCCCGGCTTCACCGCCATCCTCGTCATCGTCGATTGGTTATCGAAGCAAGTCATCTTCATTCCGACACATGACACCATCACCTCTGCTGAGCTAGCTAAGTTGTTCCTCCTCCATGTCTTCTTGAAACATGGAGTTCCCTCCCATGTCACCTCCGACAGGGGCTCCAAGTTTGTATCGCACTTCTTCCGGTCATTAGGCAAAGCTCTCGACATGCACTTACATTTCACTTTGGGATACCACCCCGAAGGAGATGGTCAGACAGAGTGCGCCAACCAAACTCTCGAGCAATACCTCTGGATCTACTGTAACTATCAGCAAGACAACTGGTCAGAACTCCTTCCACTTGTGGAATTCTCCTACAACAATGCACCTAGTGCTACCACTGGTGTATCTCCCTTCTTCGCCAACAAGGGCTACCACCCAAACCTCTCTGTCAACTCCAATACCACTGTCACCTCCTCCGTGGCCCAGTCCTACATTACGGACTTGGACCAACTCCACGAATTCCTCCAATCGGAGATGCTGGAAGCACAGAGGCACTACCAAGGACCAGCAGACGTGAGAAGATCTCTGGCTCCGAACTTCACTATCAGAGATCAGGTATACCTCAAGGCAAAATACCTCCAATCCACAAGATCTTCGAAGAAACTCTCCGAAAGATATTTAGGACCCTTTACTATTATTGCTAAGCCTGGTTCACACTCATTCACCCTACATTTACCTGACTCTATGAAGTCTGTACACCCGGTTTTCCACGTTTCACAGTTAGAACCTTGTACTCCGAACTCCATCCCGAACCATGTCCAACCTCTGCCACCTCCGATTGAGGTTGATGGAGAACCTGAGTATGAGATCACAGAGATCCTAGACTCCAAGATCGACTGGAGAAGGCACCACTGCCAACTCCTGTACTTGGTGTGTTGGCTCGGATACGAGGGAACTGATGATAAAACTTCTTGGTTGTTAGCTACAGAGTTAGGCCACACCTCGGACCTGGTCTCAGACTTCCATTGGAGGTACCCAGACAAGTCCAGGCCACTCTCTCTTTCAGTACTTACTCCGCTCTCATTTCCTTTCCTTTTTTTTCCTCTTATTCACCCCTTACTCCGATTTGGACTTCATTTATTACAAAGGAAAAATGAAAAGACAAAGTTAGTCTAGTTACATGGCCTCTGGTTTCTCCAGGGCCGCCTCCATCTCCATCTCCACCTCTGCCTCCACTTCTATCTCCTCCGTCTCCTCTGTCTGCACCTCCATCTCAGTCCTCTCTACCTCCGGGTCCACCCTCGTCTGCGTCCCCGCCTCCTTGTATTTGCGCCCCCTCGCCCACACTCCCACGACCTCCTCTCAGAGCCTCCTCAGCTTCTCCCGCACTCCAGCCACTTCCTCTCACAGGGGCGTGAAACCCCCAGCAATGAGACCAAGCAACCCTGTGGCCTTCATGAGAAGAGCCATGAGGGTGCCTGTAGTGGGATAAGGGGGGGGCAGGATCACCACCTCCACCCAGGCCTTCTTGCAAGGTGCCAGGCAGTCTTCCTCATCCTCTTCATCCACCTCCTCATAGTCCTCCGGGGCCTCCTTCCTCTTACAAACAAGGTGGCCGTGCGTGCATGCATAGCACAACCTCCCCTTTGACCCCTGTTAAGGGGAATGGCACTCCTCACCCCGTTGCATGCATCACGCGCACAGGGTCCACCCAGGGTTGGTGGATTCATGTCCTCGTTTCGGGGCCTGAGCTGATATTGACGGCCCATCTTCGTTCCCCTCATCTTTGCTGGGGAACTTGATTGTGTCCTCCTGTGGACCTCCATTAACTACATCTGGGATCCGATGAATGGACCACGCACCTGGTTCCACCCTGTCACCCTCATCTTCCCCTTCTCCTTCACCTGGGCCTTGTCTTACTCCTTTCATGCCTTCTTGAGGTGTTCCTCCCGGATGGCCTTAGCCTGCTCCTCCACAGCCTCCCTACGCTCCTTGCGTTCGCGCTCGACTTTCTCCACCCATTCCTTGTGTTCGTGCTCTTCGTGTGCAATCCGCTCGGCCTCCTCCCTCATGTGAAATTCCTCCGCAGCCTTCTCCTTGTCGCGGCAACATTGCATTGCCTGGAGTTGCAATGTGAGTTGGGCGATCTGGCTGTCGATTTCATTGGCAGTGGGCATGGTACTGGTGGGGGGGTTTGTTGTGCGATGTGGTAGTAGATCGTGGTTAGAAGATAGAACTGCACTATATGAGACATGACTTGTGGGTCATTTCAAACTCCGACACATGGACATCACATGACCTCCACCCAGTCTCTTCTCCGGCCCAGACCTATCCGGCCTTGAGGGCTCAGCCTTAACAGGGGGGCACTGTCATATCCGCTCCAATCTCTGATTCCCAGACTTCTCACTCAGACTTTGTCTCTTTCGTATCGGACTCTGTTCTCCTAGTATCGGACTTCCCTTGCTTTCCTTATTTAGTACTCCCTTTATACCTTCAACCCTCCATTCCCTAGTTACAACCCTTAGCCTCATCCCTTAGACCCTTCACCACACCATGTGTTCTCACTACGTATGTTCCCCATCTCCATATGCTTCCCTTTTACCTGACATACCTTACTATATGGTCCTCCATTCCTCTGTCCGAACTCCAGACTGGATGTCAGTATATAAAGCCCCTGTATTCCACTTCTGTATGTCAGTATGAATATCGAACTAGTCACCTTCTGTCTCTCATCCAACTCCCCTCTCTCCTACTCCCTACTCCCCTCCTACGAAATATGAGGACAGAGCCTAGGCAAGGGCGCGACACATAAGTCCTGCGCCAATGTCCTCCTAGGTACCCCCTTGCTGCTCCGAACTCCGTTCATCCCCTCACGAACTTCATATACTAACCCTCGGACCTCCGATCGGACTTGAGTCTGGAGGACCTGGACTTGACATGCACATAGGGGACTGACTTCTAGTGTTCAATGCCAGTTGTGCACAGATCCTCCTTGAAAGTGCTGCTGACATACTCACCACCATTGTCGGTCTGCAGAGCCTTTACATGAGCATTATACTTGGTCTCCTAGCGAGCACATACAGTCCGCCATGCCTCCAGAGCCTGATCCTTCCCAGTGAGAAGCTGGACATTGATAACATTAGTGAAATCGTCCAGAAAGATGATGAAGTACCATCTTCCATGAATGGTTGCAGTGGGAAATGGCCCACAAATGTCACTGTGTACCAGATCAAGAAAGGCAGCTATGCCCTGTGACTTGGAGGTTGGGTAAGGTTGGTGGGGGTGCTTTGCTAGGATGCAACTCTCACAGCATGACTGCTCCCCAGTAAGAGAGGGTGCCTGGCTTGAAAAGGAAAGCAGGTGTGCAATCTGCCCACTAGCATGACCTAAGTGGGTGTGCCACAGGTCTGGGCTTGGTGTAGGCACTACAAAAGCAGACGTTAGCAGGGGGGCAGCAGGTGGCCTCAAAAACTTGAGTGATACTGGGCACAAGTGATCTGATAGCAGAATTGAGCCAAAGATGGTGCCACCCCTTCCAATCCAACAATGGAGAGGGGATCCAGCAAAACAGACCTCCCAACCTGCCTCTACCATGCGCCCAACAGACAGCAAGTTGAGACTTGTGTCAGGAGCAAGAAGACAATTCCTGAGATGGAGACAGACCTGGCAGTCACCAATGGTCAAGATCCTGACACAATCCCCATGCCCCTGGGTTGCTAGGGTCCCTTGATTGGCAGTTTGCATGGCAATATTACTATCCAAGTCAAAACTCCAGAAGAGAGACTGATCATGAACTAGGTGACTCGTGGTCCCAGAGTCGAGGATGGTGACTACCCCATCCAAAGAGTCTGCCAGACTGGTGGCAACACATGAGTAGTCTGAGAGGTGGTCACCTGGGACAACCGGTCCTACAGCAGCTGCGGCAGTCCCTCCTGAAATAGCTGTAGCCACTGACAAGCCTCCAGATGTGACAGCAGAGGTTGACTCCTGTCCTTTAGGTCTCTTCTGCTGCTGCCAAGGTGCCTGACCAGCCTTGCTGCTGCCATCCTGAAAGCAGTTACTGAGGTTGTATTCATCCTGAGAACCCTTATTGATGCAGATCTGATTGGAGCATGGCATGCCTGTGGGATTATTCTTTGTGCGACGCAACCTGGTTGCAGGATTAATTGTCCCCAGCCCACCATCCCTGATGGCTACTGAGGCATACTCGGAACCTGGCATTGGGGAGGACTCACTCAGCATCTGAATTGCCTTCTTGCAAATTGTCTGGAAAGCATGATGGAATGTATATGCAGGTGCATGTGGAACTGCTGGGGCAAACTGAGTAGGTGAGGGAACGGTGGAGAACACTGCTGGCCAGAGCAAAAATGAGTTTCCAGATGGGGTACTTTGCTGCACAAAAGGATTTTCCCCCAGTGGCTGATGTGTGTCAGAGTGCCATGGTGATCCAGGAACCTGCTAGAATATTACAGAGCCTGCTGAAGTGCCTATGAGTAGCGGAACCTGCATCCATTCTTCACAACATGATGCCTGGTAGCTGTGCTCCATCTCAGTCTCAATCCCCTTCCAATTTGCTGGCCAAAGACCAGTTTTTGGCAGGCCCCACAATAGTGCATAAATTGCATCCTTTTCAGCAGGCCTTGCCCCCATTTGTGTCAGCTGCTCATTTGCCTGTATGTGCCCTGTTAAGTATTTTTTTGCATCAGAAGCCCCCTTCATCTGGAGCCCAGCAAGCTTGGTCCTGAGAGAGAACTGCAACAAGATGTCCATCCGGTCAAAGTGGTCTGCTAGAGTACCCCAGATTTCACGTGCAGTGAGGAAAATATTGTCTGGAAGAAGTGTGAGAACAGAGGTGCTGACTTTTCTCATGATAATTGCCTTTGCCATCGCATCTTCCTTTAGCCACATTTGCATTGCCTCCTTCTCATCTGCAGTGGGTGCAGAGAGGTTCACTGCTCCAGGCATAAAGGATGCATAATCAACATAATTGAATGGATTTGTTCCTCGGCTAACGTGGTTATAGACCCCTTCTCCAAGAAGAAGCTGTTCGATTTGACATCACCATTCATAATAGTTCTCTGTCCCATGCAATTCTGGGACATTCTCAAACTTTCCCATGCTGTTATTCTTATTGCCACTGCTGCTTCAGCTGCAATTTCATGGCAGGGATCTGAGGCTGTGATTCCATGTCAACCGTGAGTGAGTATCTAATAAAGTTAAGGTCAGCCAATTCATACTTAAAAAGGGAATTAAGCACACTATTGTTATAGTCCAGCACCGAGCTCTGAAGAGACCCCCCTACAGACATATCAGAATTTATTAAAGACTTCAGCACCTGGCTGATCGTCCGAACTGGGAAATCTCTGTCAGTGCACTCTGAGAGTTCAGCTACAGGCTCAGTGCCAGCTACAGGGATTTCTCCCTTAAGCTTGGTCAACGAGTCATTTATGCCTACCACTCTCATACTGGCACACCCAGAGTCCAGTCTACTTACTGGTACATGATTACATAATGCTGCTTTCATCAGCTTGAGACCAGATCGTAATTGTACAAAACTTTCAGTGGGAGAACCACAGTCCAAATGCGCAGTAACTATTTCTTTGATATTTTCTAATTTTCTTGTTTTTTCTTTTATTTTGTCCAGCTTGCTAGGCAACACCCTACCATTAACTAGCTGCTTCCTTTTAAAGACTCGGCCACCTTGGTCCGAGCCTCAGTCTCAAAGACATCAGCCCAATAGGCATGAGCTTTGTCCAACATATACTCCTGTCGGGAGGAGGAGGTTGCCACTACATGGGCTTTGGTTTCAGGCAGGGTTTCAGAGACAACCGCCCATGTCTCAGTGTAGTACCCATCTTTATCGGGTACCCAAACTTGGCACATTTGTTAAACCAGTGCCCAGTTATTTCCTTGTACCAGGTTATATGGCTTCTTAGGGAGCTGGCAGTCCCTTTAAATATGGCCTGGTTTGCCACAGTTAAAGCACATGCAGGTGTCTGGGGGCCCCTGCACTGCCCCAATCTCTATGGGTGCTCCCCTTCCAGGTTGTGTCCCATACTGAGTAAACTACTGGTTAGGTGGCAGTCCGCCATAGCACCTTGGTTGAAATCTGTGTTCAATTTCTGTGGACTCAAATGAGCGACTGACTTTTCAGTAGACATCGATTAGCTCAAAGATGTCTTCTTCCACTGCCATGTGGAGGTGGACTTGCATGTATACATGAGCATCCACTGCTCACTTGAGAATTTCAATCCCATGACTGTTGTTGATCTGGGCTTCCTTAAACAAGACCTCAAATTTTTGTAAGAATGAGTCTATTTGGCCACCGCTTTGCTTAAGGCAGGTGAGCACCTGGAGAGATTCATGCGTGAGCACATTGATTTGGAAATGCTTCTGGATTTTCTTTTGGAGCAGGTTCCAGTTGGGCCAGGCGTTATCTCCCTTGGGATATCCTAGGGATTTGCTGTCCCAACCTGTGACTTCTTCTTCTTCACTGTCAATGAATTCTTCGAGTTGGAGGCATGTGTATGCAGCCACATTGCCGTCCATTCGAGAAAGCACTACAATGGTGTGGAGTTTGTTTGTTTCCCATTTTTGGAGGGAGACCCAGACTTTAAGACCCGTGATCCAGTTATGGAAGGTCTTTCTGTCGCTGTTCCATTTTCTGGGATCAGCAACTTTTTTGGCAATGGCTGCTGGGGAGTCTTCTTTTTCTATAAGAAGAGCTGCAAGCAGCACCTTCAGTTCATCGTTGCTTAATGATGACAATGACATTGGAGTTTCTTCTTCGAGGGGAGGCTGAGGTGGATGGTTCTTAAGGTGGAGCCTGAACAGGGAGGGTTGGACCTTGGGGAATGTTTCAAGCAATCCCTCAAAAGAGGGACTCTTTTGGAGTTGTGAAGGTGCCTGTTCCAGAGAACCAGGCAACGAACCTTCATATTGGGAAATGTTGATGTAGTATCAGTCCTTACTCGCTGATATCTTTCAACTGACATCTAGGGATGCTTGCAGGGGTGATTGTCAGGTGAAGATATGGGGGAGGGATTCAGTATGGTTAGTCTTCTTCAACAATTTGCTTTGGACGGTGTGAGTTCCATCAAGGGGTAGAGCCTTGATAATGAGGAGTGTCGTATGTGTATTGTGCACTGACAGTGGACATCACAGGTATTCCATGAACCTGGTAACCTCAAACCACAGAGGTTATGCCCTAGTGCACTATGGGCAAGCAGCAATGTTATCCATATTTATGACAGCAAATGACCATATGAATATCTATTTGGGTGATATGCTCCGCTCTGTC
Organism: Pulveroboletus aff. ridleyi; assembly: GCA_038094035.1. Taxonomy (NCBI): domain Eukaryota; kingdom Fungi; phylum Basidiomycota; class Agaricomycetes; order Boletales; family Boletaceae; genus Pulveroboletus; species Pulveroboletus aff. ridleyi. The sequence goes on from JBBPTJ010000004.1 coordinate 33,018, forward strand.
ACATGGAGGCAATATGCTATGTCCCTTAAGCCTGGGCCCAGCTACCTAATTTAGGATTTGCTTTCTTTCTTGAATTCTTCCGGTGGGAACTATGCACCCAATCACATGCTACTTTCTGTGACAAGACATGCTTTCTTCCAAGGGCAGTGTAGATAGCTTTGACCAAGTGTTATGAACGATGAATCACTAGCACCACTGGCCTCGGCCTCACAGGGTCTACAGACCTGGCAGAGATAGAAGGAAAAGGTTGGGCTCACACACACACTATTATCTGGGAGGACAACAGGTGGTCAAAGCTGGGGACACCAGCTGAGACACCTGGGTTTATATACTACAGAGGGCAGCACACAGACCATAGGGTCTGTGGGATGAACTACTATACATGGGTACATAGGTTACATGATCATGAGAGAGTTCCCACCAGGGTTAGCAGAGATTAAAGAGGTGTGTAGGCCATGAGGTATGATGTCATATGATGTCATGGTCTAGACTGGGTCATGTGACTAGTCACATGATGAGAAAAGGAAAGGGTCCGAAGATGGTTCATAGCAGTGTGTCCCCATTCCTGGTGCTTGTGTCCCTGACTCCCCTGGGCCTGTGTTTCCCATGGCCATCCTCCCCCCATCCCTCTCTGCCATATTAGACTTGCTGACATGTATGCCATGGGTATTTTTCATGTCAATAACACATGGGCATGAGAAGCAGGGATGGATGGGGTGGCCACTGGCGGATGGGCAGGTACCAGGGATGAGGGCGGTCCCCAGTGCTTATGTCTCCTGAATAAGAGCATCCCCTGTCACATGTGTGACCTTGTCCCCATTGGTTGTTGGAATATGACCCTGTCCCCATTGCTTATGGGTTAGAGTGGTTGGAGTGGTTCGGCCAGCAGGGACATGGGGATGTCCCCGTTGCTTATGTGGTTACACAGCCATGATCTGATGGGTCGGAGCAGTCAGAATGGTTGGGCCAGCGGGGAAGGTTGCATAGGGTGGAACCTGGGGGAAATACAGATAGGAGTTATCGCTGCTAGCGGGATAAGATGGAACTGTATTGTGGATATAAGCTACTGGTAGTAGTGCTACACAATTTCAAGCCACAAAAGTAGAATACACAACTCAAAACCTGTATGCTTATGCCACAGTCATAACAGCATCGATTGGTGTTGATGGCATCAACGATGGCGTGTGGTCATCCTCCCCAAATAAGTCCAAGAACCCAGCAACCTGTGCCTTGTTTCCCACCTTCTTGGTCACATACTCCCACAAACCCAATTTCAAGCTAGGTTGCTTGTCCATGAGCTCTCAAAGTTGCTCCTTAGGTAGTTGGAGGAGTGCTCCGAAACTTGCGGAAGCGATCACCTTTGCACATCGGATGAACCCTTCCCACAGATGGGGATTTTGCCATATCTTCTTCGTAATTAGATGGGAGAGTAAGGTAGTCGACACAAAGGCCACCAGTGATTTGTACATTGTCACAGCTTGAATCACCTGTCGAAGATGTCATTAGTCACTGACATGGGCTATTTGAAAGACAACACACCGTTTGAAGGAACAGCACAGGCAAGACGGTTTGTCAACTATTTGCTGCATCACCACAGCCAGGATTTTGGAACAGAAGACATCCGTCATCAAAAAACAAATACCAATGGCTGAAGGAGTGCACGACCACATTAGTAGGATGGGACATCAAGGGAGGACACGCACCTTCGATGGCACTTTTAAGTCCAATTTCTTTCTCAGACTCGTGAAGTAAGACCATCAGTTCTGCCGGTGTCAACAACTCGCTTTGTCGAACATGAGGTAGATTCGATGTGACGCTCCCAAACAGTTGTGGTGGGGTGGTAATGATGGAGCTAAATACAGAACGAACCAGACTCTTTGGTTCTTGCTGACCATTAAGGAGCGAAACAATTCATGGTAAGTAACGCATGATATCTGCCTATAGGATTTGAGTCGAAGCAAGGGAACATGAGGCAAATGGGTATTACCTTGTCCATCTCTGTGATGATTGGAATAAGGAACCAGGTGTCGAGATCGCACTTGCTGATAAGGCCCTTGACTAGGGCCACGAGCTGGGCCTGCCATGCTCCATGAAGATGGTCAGAACTCTGAGAGTGAGTGATTCAGAACCAGGCGGGCAGGTCCGCATGAGGGTCAGCAATTTGCTGTTACTCGACCCTAGAGACTTAATGAGGGCAGTGATCAAGTCTTGGATGGCCTTCTGGACGGAAATGTCCATTTGGCCATAAGCTGAGAAGATTCTAAAAGATAAAATAAAATGGACCTGTGTTAGGGCATGTCACGAGAAAGAGGAAAAACACATACTCATCCAGGAATTCCAGTTTTTACGGATAAAGCGAAGAGCAACTCAACATGCTAAAGTACAAGAGACTTTTCAGCTGGCAAATCAATCTCTTCGGATAGGTATGGGGTTTGCATGAACTCCTCAGATGGAATCTGGCCGTCCTCCATATTTTTGTCCTCTTCAGTCCCGTTGGCAGCCATAAATTTCAGGCCCTTTGGTAGACGCTTTTGTAAATGATGGAGCATCTGAAGTGCAAAGTCGTATATCATGCTATCCATGGGTTCAACACCAGGCACCCACTGCCTTACGGTGTTGATCGCAGTGCGACGTGTGACAGATTCTGTTTAGTCCGATCAGATCAAAGACAAAAGCATCGACATGATTTCCATGCCTGGGTGTGTCGTTAGATCCAACAGGACGTGTAGTGCCTCCGCTCGCAATGAAGGATGCTCAAGCATGAATTCGCAAAGGCTCGTAAATCCCACATGCATCCTACCACCATAGATCATTAAATCATCTAACACACCAAAATGCTTACAGGACATACTTTTCAGGCTCGACAGAGAGTTCACGTAAGAGATCCAAGATATCCACTGGTATGGAGGGCAGATCAAGGAGGAACTTGGCAAATGCCCTATCTTTGCTGTCTGGCTTCCCTTCTGCCTTGCTTTCAAGAATGTTCTGATATGAGGAAACTAGCTGGTTGAGCCAGGTGTCATAGTTGGGTCACTGATCATTTGTGGTGAATGCCAGTTGGAGGCCAGGGTGATAAAATCATACCCAATTGGGATTGTTTCCAGTTCTTATTCAATCATTATACCATTCTTCATTCATCCAGACTGTAGCAAGGCGTAATCTAGAAGAACGTATGAAAAAGACGATCACTTGAGCAGTGTAGTCCCATACCTTGACAGGAAGTCTATCATAGTGTAGTTGCAGAGCACCTCCTGTAGCTTGTCTTGTCACAAAGAGATGTCAACGGGTTGCCCTTCCTCCCCACTTGACCTATCCCCATTTTGTAATGTATCCATAGCAGGTTCGTCAATGCGAGTTATTATGTGAACGATAAGTAGCATCCACATGTTGTCAGAGAGGGCACCCACGGGCAATGCATGGGATGCCTCTTGTAATTCATCTCCACCCTCACATATACGATCGACAACACCCCGCATGAGAGTGACTCAGTCAACTTCAGTGAGGTCTTTTGGGGATGGTAGCTTGAAATCAGTAACCACCACTGTCAGCAATATAGTCTACTGGCAACCCCACTGCTGAGTACATCAATCACCAGATCAAACAGACAGAAAGAATGCTTACCATCATCATGAGGCCAATCATATTCACCAGTTGGCCAAGCATCGCGTCATGGAGGCGTGCCAGGGTGTTATCAAACACCGTGACGAATCGGAGTTGGAGGTCGCGCATGGCGCATGTGCATTCCAACAGGGGCGGTTCTGTCATGTCTATGAGTCATGCCAAAGAGCGACAACGAAAATGACAGATGGACCAAAGAGTTTGAGGACCCCCTCAGTCTTTGTGAGCACTCTGATCGTGAGGGGAGACACATACACTGGATGAACGGTATCAAACCTCGTCCTCCGACATGGATCAATTGGCTATGACGCACCCACCAATGAGTCAATACCCCCTGCGGAACACGACAGACAGACGCACCGCACACCCCTCAAGTCCCCACATCACCATGATGCGTCCAAGGACAAGTTGACTAGCCCGGTTGAGCAGGACATCCATGATGAGTGCGCTGTGGCACATGAGAAACGTGGTTTCATCGCAACCAGGTTCCCATCCGAGATAGACATGCACGTGCACATGTCTGGGGCCATCAGCAAGGGGTGGATGAGATGGGGCGGACAGACCTCGGGGGCAGGCACAGTGGGAGCATGTGGATGCACTTCCACATCCTGTTGAGGTGTTCTTGAGGTGTTCGGTAGAATAGGGCTGTGAGACCGTCGAGGAACATGGTGTTGACAGTGGATGGGCCTAGAGTGCAGAGAATGGGTGTGCCCCATCCAGACGATCTAGCCCAGATATGAATCAGAGGCATTCTTCGGGTGCGGCAGTTGTTGTTGAGCTGTTGTCATCAGAACAATAACATTCATGGTAACCTGGAACATTGATTGGGTATCCCATCATGACGTTCATGTTGGTGTTGTAGTGAAGACAACAAATTTCCCACAAAGGCTGCATAGGCCACAACGAACAACAAAGATGTTCGTCCATCGTGTATGAGAATACAAGCGTTAATTCTAAATCCATTAAATATGCAACTGGAATGAAATCCATCCAATTGCCCACAGTTGTGTGCGGGTATAGTATAGTGGCATCCACCGTCCTCTAAAACAAGGAGACTGTTGTCAAAACAAGGAGTGGCATACCTACGTAGCAGATGGAATACATATGAGATAGGCTGCAACAGGCTGTGTAAATCACAGGGTCAGAGATGGGAATGATGTCAGAAAACGAGGCATGAAGGGGAGGAAGGGGATGAATTAAAGAGGCTGAGATGCATCCGTCATTTGGGCAATAGAAAAACAGGGCGTGACATCATAAGCTCATTCTGTGCTTAGAAGGTGATGAAGAAGCCTCTGAGGAGGGACATGCTTGATGCAGCACCACTGCTGGATGAGCTGCCACTGGTCGAACCACTACCGCTCAAGCCACTACCACTCGAGCCACCCGAGCCACTTGAGACACCTGTGCCAGACCCTAAACGTGCGTCATGTATCAGCAACCGATCAAGGAGAATCAAAAAGGACTCGCCGTTGGTGCCATTAGCAAGCTGAGCAAAGCCGACGGCTGGTGGATTTGCTTGGAAGACAGTGTAGACGTTTTTGAGAAAGGTTACATTGACGATCCAGGTTGGGAGGCCTGTGCTGTCCCTAACAGTGGATCCGATGTTGAAAATGCCACCAGCACACATCATGGTTGAGCTGTGTCCACTGACTTGGCCAATGTTTATGTCATCAGGGCTGATGACCCAGTCAGTACCACTGAACAAGATAGAGACGCTAACATTGGTGCTGCATGCTGACCAAATCCCATGAGTGACAAAAGGAGCACAAGCTGTTAGAGATACTTACAGAATGTATACAAGCCCTGGTTTTGACCAGTCAGTGGGACGGAATTGGGGACGTTACTCCAGATTTGCTGGACAATGTCGGATAGTGCGCCAATGAGGGATGTTCCAGTGTCAATGGCAGTGAGACTGTCATTGGTTGCGATGGAGATGGACTTGCCCTGAATGGTCAGAGCTAAAGAAGGCGGGGGTTAATGATTCGAAAGAGTCAAATTAAAGTTAACTACTTTTAACCTCTTGTAATCAATAGGATGGTGTAGAGCCACTTGGCATGTCAATGAACTCAATGTTCCCAGAGTAGAGGCTCATGTTCATGCCTCCAAGGGTGAATGTGCCACTGGCAGTGGTCTGTTATGATATGTCATTGATGTGGCATTTGAGGTAAAATCCAAAGATGGGCAAGGACAGTTGGTTCTGATCATACAGGGACTGCCAGAAAGGGGTGGTATTGAGCAAGGAAAGTGGCTGGAACCCAAGCCCCATGATGCCCGACAAGCCACTACTGAGCAGGTTGCTCAAGGTGACGGCAACAGAGACTGGAGGATAAGGTGAGGTAGGGCTACTCAAACAAGGTAAAGGGGACACACGCAGTTCTTGATTCGAAATGGTAAAGCCTACAAATTTGGCAGTGTCCTGTGAGATATAGCCCACTACAGAACCTGATCCATAGGTGATCTCCGTCATGGAGGAGTCATTCTTGTACGTGGATGATTTGGTGATCTGAAAGAGTGGCACATCAGACGGGCAGGTATCACGTTGTTCGGTGGTGACCCATAGATCAGATGAACCTAAATACAGATAAGATCGAGCTTGAGGACGATGGATCAGGACATGCCCATATTGAGAATCAAGTTAAAGTTCTGGGTCCCGGGAACGTGTGGGTGTGGTGAACGGAAAGAGGCAGAGGACATATGGTGATCTGATGCCAATGGTGGCGGAATAGCTCGAGTTGCCTTGCTGTAAGGGGGTGAGATGGGACATGTCGTGTAGAAGAGAGCGCTACCTCATCCAGGAGGGAGGTTAATATGATGGATCGCTTCATGTTGACAGGCTTGTAGCTGTATTTAGCTTGGATACTGTCCACAACCAGTGGCAGGTTCATGACACAATCCTGTACAGTTTATTGTATGATGGGGACATGAATGGGATGCAGTGATGGTGCTGCCTGAGCGAGGACGAGGAGAAGGAGGAAAAAGGGGATCATGAGTAGGTGGGATGGCACTGCCATAGTTAGGTTAGGTTGTGGATGCGGCGGATCATTCATATGAGGCATTTTGCAAACAGCAGTGTTAGTCACAGTCACAGACAGGCAGGGGTATAAAAAGGGGGTTAGTTACCAAATAGAAGTGCTGGGTGGACCAGAGAAACGCACCTTGAGACTAGCAGGCCCTGCAGATCCAGGACCGAGGGAGAAGCTGGCACAAAGGTTAGCAGCACTCGAGTGGAAGCCCTGGATTAAATGAAAGCATGCATTGGAAATAATGATCTGCACAGATCCAGAGCAGAATGCCGGACTAGTGCAGAGGTTAGTCACACCAGAGGGGAAGTGCTGGATTAAAGAAGAAACACACCTGAGGAGTAGTGGCCCAGGCAGATTCAGGATCGAGTGGCAAGCTGATGAAGAGGTTAGCAGCATCCAAATAGAAGCGCTGGATAGAAGGGGAAACACACCTTGAGAATGGCAGGGCTGGAGCCAGGCTTGTCCAGGACCAAGTGGTAAACTGGCCCAAAGATTAGTGACATACGGGCAGAAGGATTGGACGGAGTGGGAAGCACATCTTGGGGATTAATGGGTCACATAGATCCAGGACCGGGTGATGGGCTGGTGCAGAGGTCAGTAGCATCCAAATAGAAACGTCAGATTGAACGGGAAATGCACCTCAGGAGCAGCGACCCATGCAGATTCATTAGGTATGGTTAGATAAACTTCAATAAGCCTGAACTGGTGGGCCAGGAGTCCTGGGAGCCTGGCCAAAATGCTAAGACCTGGCCAGCAAGCCACCCACAGTTCGCTAATGAACCAGAGGTAGCTGGTGTTCACTAGCAAGCCAGCGACTACATACTGGCACAGCACAGCCAGTGCAGCAGAGGCAGGCTACCCCTGGGTCACTTGGTAGCTGGGTAGCAGCAGGGCCAGGGAAGCTAAATACCTTGATTGTGCAAGGGCCTGGAGTGGTGAAACTTGTGAAGAAAAATAAAACAGGTTAAATAGCAAGCAGATCGCCCCCAAGCAGAGAGAGAGCACTAATGCCATGAACTGGGACAAAGAGAGAGTGGTGCAGCTACGATACGAAGCAGAAGCCCACAGAGGAGGAATGAGAGGACTGAAACAGTCGGGGTCGTTCACTTCTGCGAAGCCATTGGGATGCGTGAAAAGGATAAAAGATACAATCTGAAAGAGGCATGCAAGCAGAATGAGAGAAGGAAAGGAGAATATAAGAGATGGCATGCTTGCACCACTGGTTCCTCAGAGGAAACATCAAGACTGATGATTTACTGCTGCGGAGAAAATGCAAGGATGAGGAGTGAGGACATGTAGGCGGAAACAAAATGCGACTTACACAGCCATGCTCATCCTTGAGTTTAGCATAGTGGAGCACACCTGGAGTTCAATGCCATGGCAGCTGAGATGGGATGAGAAGATGACATGAGAATCATGGGATCATGGGTAGTTGACTTCTCACCCGTTCCCTAGGTTAATTTGGGTGGGATGCCAGGGCAAGCATTTGTAGAGGTCGTGCACACTTACGTCAGATAGACATGCCTAAAACAGTTGTTCAAACATTCACACTTGGCCCGTGAGGCTGTACCTATGAATGGTGTGACCTACACTTACATCTTCTTTTTGGCCTGGAAGCAGACCAAGAACACCCCAAGTGCTACCTGCATCCGAGCACATACATCTCAGCTGTGCATCATGTTAATGCTACAACACACCTGCCCCTTTGTCACAAAGGTTGCATGGGGTGGAACCTGGGGGAAATACAGATAGGTGAATTCTTAGACACTCAAAAGTGACCAGATGTTAAGCAGGAAGAGAGCAAGTTTTTGGACTACAAGAGCAATAACAACAATGGAAAGCAGAACAATAATGATAAAGAGGCAGAACAGCTATGGGACAACAAATATTTCTGGGAGTTTGTTGATACCCTGCTTGACCAGTTGCACAATGACATTAAGAAGCAGCCAACAGCTGAGCTTCATAAGTGAGAGTGGGATAAGTAAGTTTCCATGCAATCTCTAGCCTACTGCTAACTGGCTTGTGTTCTACAGGATGTTTAATGACACTCTCCAAGATGACCTTAAGATGTTTCCCACTAGCAACAAGAACTCATATCTTTGTGTGTCTGATGGGAAAGGGGCCACTGACTGGCAGTGTGCAATCCATCAGCAGCTCATGTGGCTCTAGCAAACTCTGATCGTTCTTTCCCCCACTTTTCTTAGCACTCACTTCCTAATTGCTCTTTTATGTCAATACATGCTCACTTTCCAGCTTTTCACCCTCACTATCTATCACATCCCTACTACCTGCTTATTATGCAATCAGTGCACTCTGTGACCATGTATTCAATATATGTCAATCCATCAGTTTCTGTTTTATTACTATTGAGTGTGATTATACAGAGAATTTGGCATCTGTGGTTGACAACAGTAGTATACTTCCAATGATATCAAGTGACTACTCATTTATTAAGTCCAATGTCCATTTATCATTCAAGATTTTGCTTTCCCCCTGCTCATGCCAGCCTCTCAGAAATGTGTGCTCCATTAGGTAGCTAACAGTCAGCTCAGTATATCACTATCCTCCTCTGGGATATGCTGATCATTGTAGAAGGTGTGAAAGGCCAGCAGGCCTGTACTGTAAATATCTTTGGTGAAGTCTGCCCATGTGTGCATCAGAATGTTGAGCATCTGCTAGGTATCTGAGCTAGGTAGTGGTAGTTATACAGTATAAGATTGGTTGGGTCACCACATTAGGAGCCTGTTCTTGGCTGCACAAAGTGGTTACCTGGTGATGATGTTTTCTTGAGTATTGCTTTATGACTCTTGACTAGATATGGGTCATGGCCATTCTGCTTGTTGGATTTGCAAGGTCCACTCTAGTAACATGTTCCATACTGATTTTCTCTTCTGATTTGCCTGAGTACCTGGTTATGGCTTGTTTGTTTTCATAGGAGGTTGTCCTTCTAAGGAGTTGCTGCAGTTCTTCTGGGAGGTTGGTGTGTGGAAGGCATAGAGTGGTGGAGAAAATGTCATATGAAAGAGGGCCAGCAGAGTTTTCTATGCTGGGTATATACCTAGTGATGATAATGTAATTGTAGTATATGAGCTCAGAGAGGATCTGTTTGAATACATTGTTGACCTGCTTATTTCAGCTGTGCCCACAGGGCCAGGCTTTGATAACTCATTTGTTATCTTCATAGAGTATGATGGTGGTATTGGGTTGAATTTTGGTAAGAACAGTGCACATGAGTAGTTCAAAGCCCACTGCTTTGGCCCATTCATCCCATGAGCTGCAATGTGAGTTACCATTGCTCACCTACAAGTGTTGTATTCTTGCAGGGCTTCTTGGGCAAAAGTGTAGGAAAGTTCAGTGAAAAGTGTAGTGAAAGTGTATGGAAAAAGTGTAGCCAAAAGTGTAGTGACCCATACAAGAATGAAAAGATTGACTTTTGCCTCAAGGAGAATTGCTATGAACATCAAAGAGGCTGTTATACTACCATTGTATGACCCTCCCAAGATGATGGTAACATTCACCAAGCCCTAAAAAAATCACATTGGTACATAACATAATCTGCACCCCTTTCCCCTTCCCCTCAATCATGTCACACAACCACATCACCTGGGAGCTAATCTGCTAATAGCTCTAGGAAGATGCTAGAATAGTTTGGAACAGCACTGTATTGTTATTTCATATGCTATGAATATCATCTTTTCTATCACTGTAGAAAGATTAATTTTTCTAGCCTCAAGGAGACTTGTTACAGACATCAAAGAGACTGTCCCTACTGTTATTTGGCCCTGTGAAGATGATGGTAACATTGGCTAAGCCCAAAAAAATCACATTACAGAGAAATATATTCTTCTCCCCCTTACATAGGATATATCTTGGGAGAACATCTGTCCAGGACCATTTTGGCATTTTTCCAGGGGAATTTGAAGGCCTCTAAATCAAATGAGAATATTTACAAGTCTGCAAGAGGTTATCTTCATGACCATATGATATATGGCCAAAAGTGCATCTTGACTGATTTTTATCTCAAGAACTGTATCACAGATCTCTATGTAAAGTAGCTTGGGATGGTCCTATATATGTCCTCTATTGTCTCCAATCACTATTTGTGGGATTCTGCAATTTTTATTTTGTTACTTATATCCAAATTGACCAGATAAATCCTGGATACCCATGTCAATAGTCCCACACTACCCAAGCACAGTATGGGAATCCTGGGTGCCTGTGTCTATATGCAATGTGCTTACACAATATTCTCACACTATCCAACTGCAGGATAGTTATCTAGAATGCTCATATCTATATATCAGATGCTTCTCACAATGAAATAGAGATAGGAGTATAGCTATTAAGGGATCCCATAGCCATATTAGGAACCCTAGGATTGGGAAAGCAGTCTCATACTAGAAATCTCCATAGTTATATACATTGCTGATATAGCTGCACCAGAGATATCATATTATACATAGAGATCATCATCTGAACCTTCTTCCTCTTCCTCATATAGTAGCTCTATATTCCTTTGTCCCTGCTCAATCTCTGCACCCATTTGATCATTGTCAACTTGTTCATCTTCACCTTCTCCTTCCCCTATATTTGGAACTGGAATTGGACGAATATGTGGAGGTGCCAATCTTCTTCGATTGATGTTTGGATGAAAGGCTACCTGTGGACCAATATGGAATTGGTCGGCTGGAAGGACCTTCCAATCTCGTCCAGGATTTGTGCGTGTTGTCCACATTCTATCACATTGGGTGTAAGGAACCCAAGCCAGAGTGTTGAATTTGGACCATAGAATGGCTCGGACTTGTTTAATTGACTCCTTGCTAAGACGATGCTTGAGTTCATGCCATTTGACATAATAAGAGCATTTTCTGAAGTTTTGTCCAACATTGGTTGGTTGATCAGCAGGAAAGAATCTGTCAAAATGGGTTGACCACTGGTCTTGACTGCAAATGGTGTATTGGACCTGAGTGAAAGGAAGAGCTGTGTTCATGAATAGAGCTTCAGTTGCTTCATCCTGCCGTAGTTCCCTTGGAATGTTAGTCCAAGCCCCTTCAGCAGCAGCTTTCTTGTTAGGGGATTCTGATATGATGTCGAAGTAAAACTGCTCCAACAATTTTTGAATTGTCACCTGGAGGCTATTAGCTTCGGGATTGTCTTCATGCACTGGATGTTGTTGATTGCGATTTCCACCACCATGAGTGCGGAAGTGATTGACATCTTCTCCTGTCATGAGCATCACATTTGATTCTCTGATTGGAATATTGTTAATGTTAATGTTGAGATTACTGAGATCAGGTAGTTCGCGATCCTCTGCACGAATATTGTCAATTGCTATCGTTTGTCTTGTTGTGCGGTTGTTGGTCCTCTCTTTATTTCCATGACGATGAGGTACCTGAAGATCACCAATTCCCATGATAGACCTGATCTGAGCAAGGTCGGTGTGATATGCTCTGAGCATGGCATTCTCGCTGAATGATTTGTGGAATGGTATCCGGTATATGCCACTCTGATCAATGACAATGTCACAGACAAAGTATAACCCAGCCGAAAACATGACTGGGGTGACTGATGGTTCGTTTTCTTCATCCATGGGATTATAGAGGTCATAGTCAGTCGGGACTATCTGGCATGCTTCTTCTGCAAGTGGCTCAAAGTGATCTTGAGGTCGATGATAAAGACCATTAAGAAGCCATATCATCATGGCTCCAAGTGCAAGTGCACATTCCGATTGACGAGCAGATGCAGGGCTATTTGCGAAATTCTTGATCACCGCATATATTCCAGCAAGTCTGAACCATTTGAAGTACCTGATGGATTGAGTATATTTTCAATTGATGAAAAAGATAGTAGGGATATGGATTACACATACCACCAAGTCCTGGATGGGATGACAGCGAGAGTTTCTCTAAGGACATGTATTGGGATCCTGTTTGGCATGATGTCCAGCGCATGGTCCAAACTGACACGGATTTCAATTCGAGCACAGCCATCTTGCGTGCGACGATCATCCTCTGCTTCCATGTTATCGCCTGTGCAATCATAAACAATGGTGCTCATTTGATCAATAGCTTTGGCCAGGTGAGAAAGAGTGGCTGTAGAGAAGAGTTGTTTTGTATCCTTGTTGGTGAAGAGTCCTTGATGAAGTTGATAGGCCATGGTTTTCTCAGTGGTGTACACCTGGATATAGAGGATGTCGTCATTGGTACCCCTTGGATTGAGAGTAGCACGAAAACCAGCGAAATCTTGGAGATGCATCATCCGATCCATCTTGAATGCACTGCGTTTCATGAATGAGGTGACCTTATCATGGGTAAAACTGGGTAAACAGAGGGCAAGGAGTCTTTCATGAGCAGAGGAGCGCCAGGTTACAATATGGCCCTCGTGACCAAACTCAAGGGCTATGTCAAGCTGCCATTGAGTCTGGTCAATGAGGTCCAAATTGAGATATCGCGTTAGATCATCCAATGCCCTCCTAGCGTCTTCTTGATCCATAGGATCATGTGTTGTGGCACCCTTCCAGCCTCTCAGTTCATGGACAAAGTATACATCACGGAAATGTGGGCGGATCCGTGCGAGTTTGCGAAGATAGCGAGTAGCGAATGTTTGTAGCTGGTGAGCGGGAATGTCGAGGGAACCTGGATGAATGCGACCTTGATTGTCACGATAGAGGGAGAGTGCGGACGAGTAGCTGGCTGGCCAATGAGTTCCATTGTTTGGCATGAGATCCATGACAAGGGGACGGAGGCATTGATCATAGATGAGCTTGAAGTCCTCAGTTGGAATGTCGGCCGTGTTGTTTTGTTGGTACATGCGTGGAAAGAAGACACGAACAATGCCACGAGTACTCATCTTGGCAAATGCAAAGTTAGGTATCTTGTGCATGGTGACAAGAATGGGTTCATTCTGCGAATGGAAATGATATTATGTGAGCTATCAAGGCAAACAGAATGAGAGGAATGTGAATGTCATATTACCTCTGTGTATGCAATAGCCTTGATATGATTTGTTTTTTTGAGTGCATCTCTGAAAGGAGGCACAGGGAAAAGTGATAGATGGCATGAGTAAGGGAGATTGCGAGTTGCACCAATAAGAGAGTCATAATCTCTGGTTACTTCGAAAGAGATGGGATTGATAAGGCCCTGACAGGCATTGAGAGAGATGTGCTTCGATACGTTGTGTTCAGTGTAGCGACCTGCCAGGATGAATCGAAAGAAATCCTTGGATGCTGCGAGATACTGATTTTCATCAAGTGTATCATCCTGCATTGTATTGTAAAGAATGTTTGCTCGACGGACAAATGCTGCAAATGAGAGCTGTGTAGCATTTTCTTCACGATCATCAGGATATGGGCGAACAGGCATTATAGAGAGAGATGGATGACAGTCTTATCAGAGAGAGAGGAGAATGGGGACAGAGGATGATGGGGAAAAGAAAGAAGGGCTACAGGCAAGGCAGAGGATTATATGTGCTGAGGGAAGGTGCCAAGGAAAATTTACCTGATGACACACCCTAGCAATGCAAGCGAATAATCCATATAATTAGCAGAATTGTAGGGTCATTGTAAGTGAAAAGATGATGACCATAATAGGAATAAAATTGAGTGATTAGAGAGTGCTTCTTTGAAATATTGACATGTGCATACCTGATTACATCTGTCTAGGATGAACAGGAGGATGAGGATTGAAATTTGTTAAGGGAATGGAGGTAACATGATGAGTAGTCATCAATGTTATCTTGGAAAAGTGAGAAGTGAACAGTGGCAAGTGAAGAGCAGGCTATAATGAATCATTTTAGATTGGTATTCACCTGAGCCCCACTAAAAATGTCCTTCCCAGACGGACGCTGTGCATAGGGGCTGAAATGATAGTATGTGGGCAATGATGGGATAGTGCATACCTTTGGTTAAAGAGTGTCCTTCCCGGACGGACACTGTGCACAGGGGTTGAAATGATAGTATGTGGACAAGTGATATGATAGTGCATACCTTCAGTTAAAGAGTGTCCTTCCCGGACGGACACTGTGCACAGGGGTTGAAATGATAGTATGTGGACAAGTGATATGATAGTGCATACCTTCAGTTAAAGAGTGTCCTTCCCAGACGGACGCTGTGCACAGGGGTTGAAATGATAGTATGTAGACAAGTGATGCGATAGTGCATACCTTTGGTTAAAGAATGTCCTTCCTGGACGGACAGCATCAGGCAGAGGTGGTAAATGATGGTGACTTCATTGAAATAGGACTGTCCTTCTGGGATGGACAACCTGCAGTGATGGCAGCAGTTAAGAGATAACAAAGTTGTTGCGAGGGTGTGGGATGTCCTTCCGGGATGGACAATCTGCATCAAAGGCAGTAAGCGATAGCAACATTGTTGGCAATGGGAGCTTCCAGGATAGACAACCTGCATCAAAGACAGTAAGAGATGGTGATGTTGTTGGCAATGGAGTATAGGATGTTTTTCCAGGATGGATGAGGTGTGGGATGTTCTTCTGGGACAGACAACCTGCAGCAAAGGCAGTAAGTGATGGCAATGTCATTGGTGATGGGCATGGGATATCCTTTCAGGAAAAACACTCGAGCTAGATCACAGTTGCACAAAATAAAATGGGGGAGTTTCACAGTGAAGTTTGATAAGAATGTGGCCACTGAAGATGACAAGGGAATTGTTCAGTATGCCTTGGCATACATGCATTGGTGAGCATTGGTATAATTACTATATTCCCTCTCTCCCTGCAGCATGACAGATATTGATGGAAACAGAATGGGAGTGATCAAGAATTTTATCCATAATACTTACATGGGTACAACTGATCTCAAATGATCATGGCTCAATCAGTCTTTGCAATGCTATATTGATATTCTTCAACTTGCGTGACAAAAGAGTGGATTGGGACATTTCTTAGAGTGGGAGGTATTGAACTATACACATTATGAAGTACACAACATGGGGAGGAGCACATTGTTCAGTCAATGTGAAACATTTCATTCTGGACACACACAAGCTGGATGGATGAAATGAAGAAAATTATGCACGGCGAGCCCTACCTGGTGCCCTGCCACGTCTACCCCCTCCTCCAGCTATGCTAATTCCACTTCCTGCGCGATTGGCAGCAAGAGAGCCACGACCACGGACTCCCATAATCGATTGACCTCCGATAGAAGCAGCTTGGGCCGCAGTTTCATACTGAACAGGTGAATCAGTGCGACGGGACATGGAATATGTGAGTGTGATGTCGCCCTCAGCTATGCTTGTCGATGGTGAGGAGAGTGGGGACGAGGATGGGGCAGGGTTAACAGCTGGAATGATGGGATCTGGTGCCCGGGAGTGTAACGCAGTGAGCGCGACCTGCTCATCCTGTTCAGGATCGTTTTCGCCACCTGATGCAAGCAGTGACTCCAAGATAGGGTCGTAATTGTCGCCAATGTTGAGGGCCATGTCGACATCGGGAGGAGAGATCGCACGAGCTGTAGATGTGGAAGTAGATGGGGCATGACGAGCGACTTTGTGAGCAGCTACAGAAGTGGAGGGACGAGGGTGGGAAACATCGTGAGCAGTGACAGACATGCTTGCTGTTTTGCGAGTGAGACTGTCATCAGTCTCCGTGTCCGTGTTGATGGGTTTGCTCGTGTTGGCAGGCTTTATCTGTTGGACGCGAGTTCCCTGAGCCTGAGCCCGAGCCTTGCCCTTGGCTGCAGTCTTGGGTGGGCCAGCCTGTCCGACTGAGTGTCGAGTGCGTTTCCCGACAGTGATTGAATCCTTGATGCGTGAGGTCGGGGATATGGGCATCGGACGTTTTTCCCCAGCTTGAGGGGATTTGAGGGTGGGTTTGATGATGGTTGCAGCAGGGGTCTCAGGACGAGCTGGAGGTTCACTGTCATCGACGGAGTTGTCATCAGCAAGGTTAATGTTGATCAACTCTGTGTCTTCGTTGATCGAATCGCGAATCGCTTTTGCTTTGCCCTTTCCCTTGCGCATGGGTTTCGGTCGCGTTTTTCCTTTTCCTTTAGGTGCGGGGGGGTCGGGCTCACTGATGACCTCAGCTGTTGTGCTGCCTGCGACGGAGATCAGCTCGATTTCCTCATCGTCATCATTTCCCTGGAAGAGATTGCCTGTGATGGATAGATACGTATTGATGAGGAGTAATACAACTGAGCGATATGACTTACGAATTTCGGGTGACGCGCCGACAAAGGCCATGTGGATTTGGCCTTTGTCGAAACTGATATTGTTGAGGAACACATCAGGGGTACCAATCGCAATGAGACGGTAGACGTGGACCTGTTTCGGCTGCGGGTAGCGATAGATTCGACCACGCAGCTGTTCATCATCGAGGGCAGACCAGGTGGTATCCTGAACACGGGTATTAAGTGACAGGCTGAGATGACAAGGATGTCACTCACAATCATGATAAGAATATTGGCACATGCCAAATTGAGACCGACAACGCCAACGTTGGAGAGAATGAGAACACGAGGACCTTTTGATCGTGTAGATGTCCTGAAAGATTCCAGCGCCTGCAAGCGCTGTTTGGCTGACATCTTCCCATGTAATTCGATCGCCTTGATCCCGTGTAGATCGAACATCTAGAATGTTGTTGTTAGAATGTCAGATCAGAATAAGTGATGTGTTAAGAGAAGGGATACATACGTCCAAAATCACCTGGTTCGAAGATGGGAAAGCAGAATAGACAACGATGCGATCGCATTCCTGATAGACGGCATTGTCGGGTTCACTTGTGGGATCAAGGACAATTGTGCGACCGAGATTGTCGCCGTCTTCTGCCATTTGAACAGCTTGTCGACCATCGGACATAAGATGATGGGAAATAATGTAAGGGAGGACATCGAGTTTGACAGTTCGCTCAGTGCTGGTTTCCCATTCTTGGAGTGATGCTGGTTTACGCCAGTAGTCACCAAACTTGGGATTAAGGCGGGGATGGAGCATTGATCATCTGAATTCAATGTAGAAATGCTATGGAGAAGGGGTAAATCAGTATCGAGCAATGAAATAAAAGAAATGTCCGTCCAGGGTGGACGGGAAGAGAGGGGGTAAATGAAAAGGCGGAAGTGATGTGCGCCATGGTGATGGGGAGTGTCTGTCCAGGACGGACAATGTGGGACGGGGATGACAAGGCATGTCAAGAGTTGAGACATGGGAGAGGCAATGGGCAGCGTCCGTCCAGGACGGACGGATGGGGAGATAGTATGAGCGATGGCTATAGCATCAAGACGTCTCTCACCCAAGAGCAAGAGCAAAAATGACATCCTTTAGATGCCACACTCACCCACATGCACGCCATCCAACCGGGAATGATGTCTCGGATGAGATTGATAGAAGTATAATTGATAAACTTACTTTGCGAGTGTCAGCAGCTGCGACTGGATTCTCCTTGACAATATCCTTTGCATAAGCCCGAAGATTGTCCATTTCCCAATCATACATGCGAACTTTCAGATAGTGTTCAACATAGGGCCGCATACCAAAGATTTTGTTTCCACTGTTGTCCAGCGAATCGATCGTCCTTCGAATGACGTGTGGTGCGAAGCGATCGCGCATGATCTTCATCCAGTTTCGCATGACATCCACGAATTGGAGCTCGGGGGCGCTGGGATTGGATGTACCGACAAATGTACCGCGTAGCAGTGACCTGGCCGATCCTCCATCTCGCATCGACTTGTTGTCATTCCTCACTGCCCGATTGACATCACGATTGAGTTCAATGTATTCATCGTATTTATCGAACAACGGGACTCCGAGAAGTTGGCCCATGATCCATAAGTCCTGTTGATTATTAGCTAGTGAGCCGATCTGCCAAAAGATACTGCTACTTACCTGTGGTTTCGTCGTTACCGGAGTAGCGGTCATCGCGACAATCGATAATGCTTGTCCTCGAAGAGCACGGGCAGCCATGTGAATACCATTGTGCTTTCGTGCGGCGTGGGCTTCATCCAATATGAATAGACCATATTTGCGACC
The DNA here is from genome assembly GCA_038094035.1 of Pulveroboletus aff. ridleyi. Taxonomy (NCBI): domain Eukaryota; kingdom Fungi; phylum Basidiomycota; class Agaricomycetes; order Boletales; family Boletaceae; genus Pulveroboletus; species Pulveroboletus aff. ridleyi. Next base: position 51,633 of record JBBPTJ010000004.1, read on the forward strand.
ATAAGCTGTTTGGGGTGACTGCGATTCAAAACGGGGTCCGGGGATAGGTTTTCCAGCATCCTCCTTCAAACCCATGCGATATACATTCAGTGCGTCGTCACAAAGGGCCTGTTGGGAATAGAAAAAGGTGTTATGCAAATGCTGTAGGATTGAACTACTTACTGTAGAAACGGACAACACGACCCTCCTGATCTCTGGTTGCACGCTTTTGTTGTAGAGCATGGTCCACCAGGACTTCCGTGTTGAGAATCTGCCGAGATAGGGGAGAATGTCAAAAGAGTTTGGGATTAAAAACCGTTCCATCTCGCGCTGCCATTGATCCTTGAGGTTCACCGGGGAGACAATGATGTGCGGGTAGTCAGGAATGTTTCCATCCTTGCCTTGAAATTTTCGATCCGCTGTATAAGATAGATAAGAGTACGCAATAAATAAAAAAACCAAGTAATCACATACCAAAAATGCCAGGAAACCGTCCATGCTTTGTGTGATGCTCGCGATAGAAGGCTATGCAAGCCATCACCCCGATGGCCTGCAGGGTCTTACCGATGCCAACACCGTCCATGAGCATGACAGGTTTGCCCTCGAACGCCCGTTCCAGCATACGAAAAATGCCGACCAATTGATGCCAACGCGGTTTGAGTGGTTGTCGTCCACTGGTCTCCTCATTGAGCCAGCGTTGTCCTTCTTCACTCCAGGGCGCGATTCGTCCATGAGGGTCAGTCCATTGTTGAAAGAATGGTAATCGTTTGTCGGGAAGTCCGAGAGCTTTCCAAAGCTCATCTTCGCTGACTTGTTGCAGCTCTTCGACACCTTCTCTCCAATCCTGCAGATCAATACGTTCATTGAGATCGACTTCGCATGGCTCCGAGGGATCCGACGAAATGTTTTCAAGCGTAGCTTGAACCAAACGATCAATTTCGCGTACTTCTTCCTCACTCGCCAGATTTCCAAGTGCGACCCGTAGAGCACGAGGGAGTTCTTTACATCAAGTCAACAAATTAATGTAGATGATGAAGAAATACGTACTTTCGATCGCCCCTGCCTGCTCAGGGTCGTTGCGCACTGCACCCAGAATCGCTTCCATCTCCCCCGTCCATACCGCTAACTTGTCCACACTCGCCTGGTCCGAATATTTGATGAGGATGGCCGCTAGCCTGCGAATGCGTGTCAGAAATGATTTGATCTGGGTGACGGTCGGGGCAGCATCGGGCTCATGGAACTCTATATTTTGGTATTAGCACTGTATACGTAGTCAGAAAACAACTTGCTTTGCCACTCCTTCTCAATCTCAACATTGAGAGCGTCAAGCCGGGTGGTCTCACGATTTATCGAATGTCGATGACGGTCCCATGTCCAGATCAAGATGGTGTCAATGAACTTGCGGATCGGCGGCTTCAAAAAATTTCCTCCAGCATAAGCATCATCACCGAAGAGCTTGTAGGCAAGATCAGCTCGAATATCTAATAGAGATGCTTCATCAGCAGTAGGAAGCTACACATTACGTTGTGAATGGTGAGATCACTGAATAACATACAAACAATAGTCACTCACTTTCCGAGTACCCAGATGGCGTATCGCCTCATATGGATTCTTCCCGCCTTGAGTAAGGACCTCATCGACCATGCGGTTGATATTCCATTTCGCAACTGATGACGACACCCATTCCTTCCAAGTCTTGCGTCCCTCTGAATCGTTGTCAGCACGCTTGACTCTACCATACCAGGTTTGCTTCTCCTCCGATTTTGACCATAGATTTTGTGCGAACGCTTTAACCGACCGGGCACTCTTGACCGACCATTGAGAAACATTTGGTGCCTGATCATCGTCATCGTCGCCATCATGTGTCTCCCAAGGACAGCCGTAAATGTTGGTTAAGCTCTGCCAGACAGGTGTGAACCATGGAAGGCCCTCCGTATTGCCCAGCACTAGGAGTGCAATGAAAAACGGTTGACTGGGCATCGACTCAATGAAAAAACGATATAGATTGCTGCAGAGCGACTGAATTTAAATACTGAATGAATAATAATCGATCAATCGATCAATGTCAGCTGTCATTGAAATTTGCAAACATTACCCATATACGAGTAATAGAACCGTCACTCCCGGATGGACACCCGTGCTGTATGGGATGGATTACATCACACTGTCTGACATTACATTCACAATTCCACTGATGGACGTCAATGGAAACATGGTATGTAACAGTGCCACATACCCATATGTAAGAATTTCATTTTTATTGATAACCGAGCTATCAAGTACAACTCAAAAAGTTGTATTGTTTGTAAAAGCTATGCAACGTTCATGGCCAGCAAGGTAACACGTGTGATCAGACTCTCACAGCATGAACGTGTGAAAAGGATACATTATACTAACGTATTTACATTGTTTTTTAACAATCCATTGATCTGAATTATATCTGTTTGTTTTTGATGCCACGGATCAATTGCATTACCATATGTGACACATAACTGTCCTTCCGGGATGGACACCGTGCATGAGGCATTTGATTCTCATGTGACCATATGCGGCATGCACAACACTGTCCGTCCGGGACAGACAATGCGCATGTGGCATTTGACTCTCATGCGACCATATGTGGCACAACACTGTCCGTCCAGGATGGACACTACGCATGTGGCATTTGATTCTCACATGACCACGTGGCATGCACAACACTGTCCGTCTGGGACGGACAATGCGCATGTGGCATTTGACTCTCATGTGACCATATGTGGCACAACACTGTCCGTCCAGGACAGACACTGTGCATGTGGCATTTAATTCTCATATGACCATGTGGCATGCACAACACTGTCCATCCGGGACGGACACTGTGCATGTGGCTGCACACATTACCTTGCGAAGCAAGGTTTCTACCCCCAACTTTTCATACGCGCACGTGACACAATTTGCACATGACAGAGGCTGTTCGGACCGGTAACACCACAAATATGGGTATCCGGTATCAAGAATCCGGGTATCTTTCGAGTCCGTGAGGTAGTCTGGTCGAATCCGTGCGGTTGTAGTCTCGAGACGTTTTAGGAAATTCGGGTGAACTCGGGAAGCAGATGTTTCCTATAACGTCTGGGGACTTTTACCCGGCGACTCTTGGATCGTGTCACGCTCAAATTACTAAGCCTCAAGCTTGCTGTAATTAACTATCATTAAATTATTATTTTATACATCTGATAACTGATGGTCCAATCACAACCATTTGACATGTCTAATCACTACAATATCGATAACGACGACAATCTATTCGACTTCGATGATGAGGTCGACCCATTCACTGCACCTCATATACCCTCCCAAACCATGTTTGATACTGATAGTGAAACTGAAACAGATGAGGATCAAAACCAAACTCCATCGCACCCAATTCAAATCAAACATACTCAGCAACTAAGGGAAGCGCTCACAGGCAATATAGCAGTGAAGGTCCTTGCCGTTCTGTCATGCATGGATAGCGTTGGGCTGAATCTTCCACTATTCCTGGACTTTATGAGCTGGGGAGATCAAGAATGCATTATCAATCCAAAGATAAGATATGCACGCACCACACTGATGGTCAGCGAAGAACTGCCAGGGATCTTGGAATGGTGGAGAAGTCCTCCATGGGCAGCCGGCAGTGCAAACCTGCGGTCAAAGGGGGCACGGCCAGTGATGGAGGAGTTTGCATTTTCCTGCGTCACCGAAGTCGTTGAGAAGGAGTTACAAGGCATTGAAGAGTTAGCGATGTGTCCATCAGACGAAGTCTCCGATAGTGGACTCACTCGCTTTCTCATCGAGGACATGGTCCTAAAATTGAGTAGCCCTGCAGTCGGTAGCACACCAAAACTATGGGGGTTACTTCAGAAGGTCTCTCGAACAAAGGAGCAAGCCAGGAAACATACCAAAAAACCATCCGATCTTGTGAGTCTTTGCTCTACCATTCAATACGGCAAACTGATAGGTAGAATTACCTAGATCGTCCTATCTGCAATTTTCCAATTGATGTATGCACGATCGCACCATTACAACTGTTGGCCAAAGTTCTTGACCACATTCCTACGTGCACAAGGGATATTAGTGAAGTCACTTGACCTTCTCCATGCATTTGGATTAACGATGTCGCACAAATGGTCAGCACGCGCATTCACTACCATCTCAGCCAATGCACTAGAGAAAGTGCATCAGCAAGTGCGCTTGATGCCCTTTGTCATTTCACATGACAATGTGAACATACCTTTTCATACCTTTTCGCAGCGGCTCGACAGGCAGCATCACTTTGACTCTGGCACAGCGGCTACCATATACTTCCAGCCCAATACCCCACTGGAATGCCCACTATGCAACCAGGCCTTGCAGGAATCTCGCAAGGAAGGAAGGAAATACCCCATTACAATACACGATGTATTCCAGCTGGAGGCAAAGAGTGCTATAGCACAACGTGCACGCGACATTCATCGAGTGCTTCAGTATCTCATCAACTCTTCCGAATTCGATTTTCAAACGTACTCACACAAAGATCATAACCTCTTTTTACCACCAGCACCGGTCGAAAAACTTCCTCACGGCCCACAATCCATCACCGAGCAGCACATACTCGGGACAGCTCATATTGAGGAGGCCAGCTATGAGGGGAACGATCAGTTGATTATGGAATGGTTCAGACAATTGAACCTACATATGGAGGATGAGAAGAAACGCACCGGACTAGAGCGCGTGATCATATGGGTTGGGGATCAGCTGACAGTAGAACGACTGCGCGGACTCTTCAAATATCGTGCCCAGGACCATACATCTTTCGATCAACTCGATTGGCTAGTTGTGATATTCGGATGGTTTCATCTTATGATGGCCTTTGCAAATTCGATGCATAAACAGTACCTGGGAACAAATGCCGGACGTGGCCTCATGCATGCGTTCACAGTGCTAGAGCGGAAAGGTCTACATACCGTTCAGACTCGTGGACCATTTCACCAGCAGCTTCATGATGCTATCTGCCACGTTACTGAGGCCCGCATCCGTGATTGTTGGAGAGTTATCAGCTGGACCGACAGTCTCACTGACCTGCGACAGAAGAAGCCGGAGGATCTATATAAACTAGCAACAGAAATAGTTGATCAGCTATCATCAAGCAGTGCTGTTGAACAGATGGACTTACAGCCTGAAGATGAGCGTGATGAAATCTTCCGGCAGGCAATCCTATGGAACCGCAACGCATTGCGCTATGTGGACCTAAACGAAGCAATTAGAAACGGAGATGTTGGGATAATGGAGCAGACGTTGCCCTACCTTCTCTTTCGCTTCGCTGGAGGGAAAAATTCAAAATATACCATCGAAGTGTTGGAGCTACTTCAATGCTTGCACCGGGAGTGGCCAGCTGATGTCAAGTGGGTCAACAATATTGGGGCATTGCAAGGAACATACTCACCGCAGATGTAGAGATTTTGTTAAGCGCCAAGGTTGGCTTATGAACCTGACGGGACGCTACAACGGATTTTTCCCTATAGATCGCGGTCAGGAACACAACATTTGAGATATCAAAGTCACGCACCAGGTCCAGGGACCCAATGCATCATGGGACCTAATGAAACGTATTAGCCCTGCAATACCAACGCTCGTGCGTGTCCGTAAGCATATGGAGCAACAGATTCGAACGCTTCGGCGAGGGTCTTTCCACACCGATCCTGCAAAAGAAAAAGATATTGAGCGACTGGAAGGTGTATACCACACATTGGAGATCCACATGCAGCAAGATGGACGTCGTGCGAGAGCGAAAGCAGACCACATGGAGGATGTTGTCTCGTTGGGAGCTGCACACCTATTTTCGCGGAAGACAATGCAGCGGTGGTGGGAGCACTGAAACTTTGCACGTTCTGGATTAGAGCTATGGGAGTCCGAGTCATATTAGTTGAGAGGTAGCATGTACACTATAACATTTCTATTAATGAAGTGAGTGGAAGGTGCTCGAATGCGCTCAAGAGTAATGCTAGTAGAAAATTAATAGAAACTAGGAACGGCGGTTCTTGAGAGTGTGGATTGAGAAGTTGATAAATTGTCCGGTTGGGGGTAACGATGCAGACGTAGGTACAGGCGCGGGGGTTGTAAAGTTGATGAACTGTCCGGTCAGCGGCAAAGATACAGGCATGGGCGCGGGCGCTGCCTGTGATGGGGTGGACAGTTCCAAGATGTGAAATCTACATATACTCGTGTCAGCAGATAATCTATCAAACAAGTATCAAACTACATACCTCAACATTCCAGGTATTTGGTGCGCATTCTCTTTTCCTCTCGGAGGCTGCCCTCGTGCCCTTGTACCTTTGTTAGTGGGCTTAGCGTCTGCCATCTGACTTTGAGCAGCCTTGACATCCTCCGTGGCCTGACGTTTGGCCTGACGATTGGTGAGCGCCTTCATAGCATGGATGACCTGGTCTTCTTCATCCATCCTCTTCACTAGTGCCAGTACCTCCTCACCATAGGTATCGATGAAACCCTAGGACGTACTCAGCACCGCCCACAAGTCATCGATCACCCTCAGGCGACGATTGGAGGCAATAGTGGTGAGGGGGCCATCTGGAAGTAGTGCAATGCCGGTGAAGCAGGAATAGGGATAATCTCGTTTACAGGTGTTGGCGCGCCATTGAAATAAAGCCTGACGAACACGATGAAGGTGTTCCCCAGCCCTGCGAGTGCCTTCACGAGTCCCAGAGCCCATTGGCCGTTTTCCCGAAGCATTGGGGTGTTGACTGGGC
>JBBPTJ010000005.1:0-26839 GCA_038094035.1 Pulveroboletus aff. ridleyi
GGCCTGCCTCACCTTTTGAGGAACGCCGGAATCTAATCTATAAAAACCCAACTTGGCTGCTTTTTCCCGCATCATTTCCACCTCTTTTTTGTTTCCTCGTCGCCGTTTCCCCCTCCTCATCCGAAATGGCTACCTACGAGAGAGTCGAAGAGTTTAAGACTGTCCCCGTCTCTGGCGAAATTACCGTTCGTCGTCGTATTTTCTCTTCGTCTGCTATAGCGTCGAACACCCCATTCACTTTAGCCTGGTGAAATCGTCGCTGTCAACCATGACCGCTACGGTCGCAAGGAAGGCCTTGTTGTTGGCTCTTTCACCGACAGCCTCGTACGTCCTTTTTTTCATGAGCATTCCAGCCGCCGACATTGATACAGGGCCGTCAAATCATCGAGGTTCAGCTTGAAGCAAACGAAATTTACCAAGCATGGTGATTCCCAGTTCACATTTGTTGTGGTCCACTAGTTCATCGATGTTGTCTAGGTACCCCACCGTCACCCGTGTGAGGCGCACAGTGTCCTACTCTAGGCCCGTTCCCGCCCTCAAGCAGCGCACTGTTGAGCGACGAATCTATTGGTAACTGCCTCATCGTCCTTGCCCCTCGGACCGTCGAATGTTTTGTATTGTTATGTATCCTTCGCCTCCCACGGAACCGCGCTCACGGTTACGACATCCGATGCTCCGTCAGGGAGTGGAACGTTCTCACTCGTATGAAAGCCTGTCGGCATCTCCGTTGTTGTCCACGGCGTGGGACTACGGTGCAGGGCATTGGCAGAACCTTTTTTAAATACTCGTTTGCTGATGGGGATGACTAGACATGTGTTGATAGTGGGCCCAGTGGGTCGCAATGGTAGTTTTTTTTTTCTTTTGGCGCACTCTTGATCACGCCTGAAACTTGACCTTCCTGTGGAAAAATTTGAATAACTAAATTTATGTTGCGCGGGCGTAGCGAATGTGGTACGGGAAGGTTAAGGTAACCGTGGATGTTAAGATACATGATGTGAATGGCAAAAGCGTGTAATATCAAGCATGGTGTTATGTTTGAAAGTCCACTGCGGAGCATTATAGTGGTCGGGCCGGTGTCTAGCAGAGCGCAGGCGTCGTAACGGATTGTGGTAAGGGCTCAGGAATGGGGTGACTACGGAGATCAGGGGCTGACGTCGATAGATTCGACGGATTCAGGAACTCCGTCGAGGAACCATGGCCTCGCGTCCTACTCGCTTTCAGAGTAACTGATGAGTGACTGGCATTTCCATTTGGAAAGACCAAGGATGCGGTAGACCCATGCCCATTCGACAGAAAGTCTCTGTCTGAACCCAGTTCCGACGGTGCGAGTGATGCGCTTCTCCCTCTCCCTGCGACCACACTCCGCACAATCCGGGCACCATACACTGACTTGTCCACCCCCCCGGCCGAGACTAGCGATGTCGCAGACCCGCTGATACCGTTAGATGAGTGGTTCGGCTTAAGGGTCTCCTCTGAGCTTCGTGGTGAGCCGTGAAGTGGGTAAATACCAGGGTGTGACTGTACCACACGTTCGTAATAGAGCATGAACGCTCCTGAACCTTCTTGTAGTACAGTTTCAATTCCACACTCTTTGACGGAATCGTCGCTGATGCGGAGCCACCCCCGACCGGGCCGATACATTGAATCGACCAGGTCATCGTCATCCCTGATGTTTCCGTAACGCAGACATTTTTCACACTCGCACCCCAGAGGATGGGCTAAGCGCGGCGGGGCAAAGCGGATCGCACCACAGGATGAAGGACGAGGTTTCCGTCGGAAACAGATATAGTGTCCAAAGGAATGCTGGCCATAATGACAGACAACGGCAACCAGGCGATAAATAGTCCTCGATGTCGAATACATGGCCTGTGTGGGAGTAGTAGAGCGAGGCAGGCTAGGTGGTGGTGCAGAGATTGGGACTGAGGGAAGAGTGGAAAGACTGCCAGAAGTCATAAATGGAGTTAGGTCTAGGATTTCGGGGAAGATGACGCGTATCGAGTTCTTCATTGCGAACTGGCCATAACTTAGGGAACGGTTGAGGTGGAGCGCGAGCACTAGTGGGGGCTTGGCTAATGTCAGACCACACAGTAGATCAAAATCGGAATAGATGTACCCTTGCGATCATTGCTTGCTTCGTCGAGGCTCTGCTAAGTACCTTGTCTAGTTTCACTCCCTTCACGTCCTCTTCCAGCCGACCATGATCCAATGATGCTCTCAGTTTCGCCTCAAGTTTTCTTGCTTCCCTTGCCTTGCGCTTCTTCGAAACGGTGGGTTGTGTATCCGAACTGACAAGTTTCTCCAGACGCTCTGCTTCTAGAACAAGACGCTCGTGGGTAGCAATGACCGAACATTTGCGACAAATGCAATCGGTCAGCATTTCCAGCTTGGTGTATTCAGCAAGACAGTCCTCAAGCCGGCAACTTGCCTAGCTTAAGATAAGCGCTGCACGAAATTTCACCAGCATGACGACTCACAACATAACGCGGAACTGCCAATTGCCAGTTATCAAAGGCAAAGTGCATGACAGCCTCTGTGTATCCGCATTCCATGCAGCTCCTTCTGTTTGCTGTTAGCCCGTCGAATATGGACATCCCTATGTCTTTGCTAGCTTCCCCATCGAACTGCGATAACCCTCCGAGGCCACGATCTCGTTGACGCTCCCTATTGACGGCGGATATTTCCTTCTTTAAACACTCGGAGACGACCTGAAACAGTTCCTGGGCATCTTGGTGTTCGCGGGAAGAGAAGAGGGTATTATGCTTTCCCGGAGAATGGTTCACGAGAGCCTCGATGATCTCGAGCGGGCGGATTGAGTAATACGAACTTCGAGGAGCATTTAATTCTGAAGACATGCTTTTTCAGCGGGGATACACATTCTCGAAGACGCAACACAGACCCTGTAACAATGCGAGAAGGGCGTCGATAACTGGTGAGGCGACATCTAACCGCACGGCTTTGTCGTGAGCAGCGGTTAGGTAAGGTTGTAAGTAGGATAGGGAAGCCATCGCCTGAAAGTGATAGTGAGAAATAGTACGTGTAGATGGTGTTGGTGAAAAGTGACCTGGAGTGTCGAGTTCATGAAGCAATATGTGCCTGAGATGTTGACTAGACCGGGATAATAACCTTCGATCAGCTCTTGCCTAGTATCTGTGCTGGAAGGTCAGTGTGCACTATTTGAAACTTGAAGTGTTGAAGACTCGGCGCACCCGGTCTGATGTATCCATTCATCTCTAATTGTTCACTGCGGGTACGACCGTGTTTCTTCCTGAGCCTTTTCGTCTCGTGCGATGATACGATACTCGACTGGCCGCCGCCCCAATTCCAAGGGAATATCGAGCCAAGACTTTCGAAGACCATGACGAATGACGTAGTCCCAAACGGGAACCCTTCGGGAGTTGGGACGCAGACGAGCGCAGCAAGAGGAAAGAGGAGGAGTACAACGTAGAGTGTGATATGTGGGAAGAGCGGATCTTGAAGTAGGTTTGTAAACCAGTCTCTTAGTTCTTCTGGGGAGTTCATGGAGGTAAACCGCTTTCACGCCGTCAACGACATGAGCACTCCAACTCCCTGGTAGTTGCGGCAAACTCGCTCAATACGCTGCGTGTATCTACATGACACGAATCAACATCTATCAGCTTCCCGCGAAGCCGCTATCAATGGCTACCTGGCGCAATGGTAGCGCGTTTGGCTTCGATTGCCCAACGGTACCAAAAGGTTGCAGGTTCGAGTCCTGCGGTGGTCATTCTTTTTGCCGAGGCTTTTGACGCACGTGACGTGGACAACACTACGCGAACCAGGCGCGACGAGACCCATGTACGCTCCGTTCTCCATTGACCGCGTTTCGCCCGTGCACGACAGTTACTGAGGACAGGTCCTGGTCTACGCGCACGCACCCCTCCCAGCCAGTGCACTTCCCCAACCACTCACTTCCTACATAGTGCAGGCCACCACCATGCTGCTCTCCCAACACTCTTCTAACCCCTTAGAGGTTGGGTCCTCAGATCCGCGAAACCGGGCATACCATAGAGAATATTTGTCTGCGAAGAAATTACATGGTTCTCAAAGCTTCACCTCTGAGGGTGGTAGCAGTTGTAGCCGCCAGGAGATGATTGAATACCACAATCACCTTGCTCAACTATACAATCAGCCACTATCCGTCCCAAAGTCGAAGTCAAACGCAGACGAACTGCCTATAATGGTTGATCTTGATGAGGGCGAAGACGAACCGAATTCGATGGACTGTCCACAGGATATGTGCGACCTCGAGGGGTATGGAGATGACGAAGATGGCGACGGCGAGGGTACAGATGCACCGGGGGAGACGGATGAAGAGATGTCAATATTCCTTAAGCCTACGGAAGAGCGCGAAGAGATCCGACTGGAAATCGCCAGTTTACTGGCAGCCGTGCCGCAACTATCACACGACTACAGAATAGTGGACCGCCTAGGCACGGGCACTTTCTCCTCTGTTTACAAGGCCGTCGATTTATGGTATCATACGAAGTGGGATGACACGCCATGGCATGACCATTATCCCCCCTCATCATCGGCATGCCACCACACTGTGCTATACCCCAAGGGGAGTAAAGTTTTCGTTGCCGTTAAACGTATCTACGTGACTAGCAATCCCGAACGGATACGAAATGAAATATCCATTATGGAGGACTGTCGGGGAACTCGGCACACGTGCCAGCTCATTACCGCGTTCCGCAATCGAGACCAAGTAGTCGTGATCATGCCCCACAACCGCAATGAGGATTTTCGTGTAAGTGTCTAGGATACCCCTTTATCACGCCGTTTGCAACTCCCGCCAGGAATTTTATACGGACCTCTCGATGGCAGGCATTAAAGCATACTTCCGGTGTATGTTTCGGGCCTTGCGCGATGTTCATGCTCGAGGCATCATCCATCGCGATGTCAAACCTGCCAATTTTCTTTTTGATCCTCGGACAGGCACCGGTACTTTATGTGACTTTGGATTGGCTAGTGTATGTCTTGAACACTCCTCCCATCCTAAGCCATTCTAATCCCTAACCATAGCGAATGGACTCGTCGACACCAGCACATGGAGCATGCCTCCATACCCCGCCCTCACGGGAATTTCCGCATGGAAAGATCAAATCCCGGGAGGAGTACGATGTAGACCACCTCAAAAAAATCCAAAAGGAGGCTCGACATAGAAGCTCGTGGGCAAGTGATAGAGTTGGATATCCCGAGAAGGACACCCGGTTAGTTTTCAGCATATTAATCGCCTGTTTGACCCACTTCAGCGACTTGTAGGCCGCATCCAAAAGCTAATCGAGCAGGTACGCGGGGGTTTCGAGCCCCAGAAGTTTTGTTAAAATGCGGATCACAAACAGGAGGTGAGCTTAATTGTTTCGAAGAAAAACTTGCTATCTGACCTCCTGCGAAAGCCATTGATGTCTGGGCAGCTGGCATAATCTTGCTCTTCTTTTTGACGAGAAAGTTCCCTCTGTTTCAATCCAGCGACGATATCGAGGCTCTGATGGAAATTGCCACTGTTATTGGCCGGCAGAAGATGGAGAAGGCTGCTATCCTACACAGTTCGTACTCCTTCGTCTCGAATGATTTTCCTTGACGCTATCTTTCAGGTCGCACTTTCGCGACAAATGTGCCATCCTTAAGCCTCGAGGGAATCAGTTGGCGAGAATTTGTTGAGAAGCAAAACCCTGGGTTAATGCAGATGTCATGCCCTGACCCCCGCTACTACCCATATAATATGCACCAAGGACAATCTGTGCCTGGTCGTCCCCCTTTATCGTCATCTACGCACTCATCGTTCTCTCCTAAGCACGATATGGACTACCCATCAGACCCTTCCACATCAGCTCATATCATTCCACCATATCCTACGGAAGAATTGCATAGAGCCGACGTGGAAAATGCATTCTCCCTCCTGAAACAACTGATGGAACCGGAATCCCACCGTCGCATTACCCCACGCGGGGCACTATATCACCCATTCCTAGCAGACCCTTCAGACATTGAGGATGATGAACTCTTTCCGCATCCCTCGGGTGAAGGGGTATGCCGGAAATACCACTTCAAGGATGCGGTCACGGAAGAACATTGTGTACTGCTCGACGTTGATGGTCAAGAAAAAGTCAAGAAGCTAGTAGCTGGTGAGGGAATAGCTATTGGGAGTGCACCCTGCGAATTTCATAGAAGACGATCCAGACTGGAAGGCTAAGACGATAAACGATGTATGTAGGGATTAGTGTTTTACGAGGTTGCCCCTTCACTTCAATGCGCGGATGGGACAAAAAGGATGACCACCGCAGGACTCGAACCTGCAACCTTTTGGTACCGTTGGGCAATCGAAGCCAAACGCGCTACCATTGCGCCAGGTAGCCTTGGCATTATGGCTTCCCCTAAAAATCAATACCTCTCCATGCTCTTTTGAGGGCATTCCATATATAACTATGTCCACTCGAGCTCTGAGTTCAAGCCTCTGAGTTCATGGCGCTTAACTGGGCGACGATTGTTGACGCCAGGCCCTTGCTACTGCAGGGAGAAAGCTCTATCGAGACTACCGATAACGTCAAATGCAACCTCTCCATACCAGCTATGCCATCGTCTGGAATAGGCAGCGGGCTGAAGAGGTTAGAGGCAGTCGGCACCATGACCCTCACGGATCAGCGGGTACGCACTGCTAGAGCACATGCACTAGTCAGACACATCTTGATGATCACTGCTGTGAACAGCTTATCTGGGCTAACCCCGATGCCAAGTCGCCCTTCAGGTCGTTGACAATACCCCTGCCTTCGATTCTCTCCGCCAAATTCGAGCAGCCTGTATTCGGGACGAACTACCTCACGATCGGCGTGAAACCCACGCCTGAGGGGGGTTTGACAGATGGAACCACGCTTGAAATCAGACACCTCAATTCGGGAATGTTCAGATTTGTGAGTATTCTGGAGAAGACGCGTGAGAGGGCGATATTCATGAGGCGACAGTCGCTCGAGGACGAGGAACACTTGCGTTCGTGATATTCATGCTTTAGTTGGTTTCAGTCTGTTCATAATCATACCCTCACAGCCGAGTATACGTGTCCTAGTGCATCGTCGGCGAGCGGATCCGCACCCTATGCAGATCTTCCTCCAGATTATGATGGCTGAAGCTGGAGACCGCGACCGGCGGTCGTATATATCTCATTCTTCATGCCTTCGTGTTGGAAACGAACTGTAATCATAGACGTCGGCTGGGATAAGTTGGTGCTAATGGATATCATAAGGCTGGCTACACTTTCACTTCTCCCTTTCGAGGAGACAGGATGTGCCCTACTAGCAGGGAACAATAAGGTCACTGAGGTCCGAGTGACGGAGGGGTTCTACCGGCACGGAGTGACCGGTGTTTTGAGCCACCTCGAGCTGGAAGCTGTCACTAGCATTGTGGAAAAGAATGTCGAGGAACCCGGGGCAAACCGGCGTGCTCGAACTGGCTCAGCTCAAAGCCCCCAATCATTTTGAAGATTCTACTTTCAACATTCATTGAATGTGCCGATACATAATAACGAACGGACGTGAACGAGCGGGTCAAATAATAGATCGACCCCAGTATATAATCTGCACTTTAGACCAGAAAAGATGAGACTAGAACAATGAGTGATCAACATCTTTAGCTATATGTCCCTCCTCTAGTTCTCTCAGCCCAATAGTCAAGGTACGCCAGCATCCTCCCGAAGGCCAGTGTAGAGGCTACGAGTGTGTGTGTGATCGAAAGCGACTTCAGCAGCTCCCCAAGATGTTAAGTTTGGAATCAAGGACGTAAGTGATGGGGGGGAGACTCTGGATGGCCGAGAATGTGGGACGCTTAAGCTATCGCTTGAAACAGGACAAGGATTAGAAGGCCCGGAAGTGGAGTCAGGTCTCGAAGCTTCTGGTGGCACAGAAGGGGAAGGGGAAATGTGAGTATGACTGACCCCAGAGATCGTGTGTGACGCGACTTGTTTAAAGTTTTGCATTGTTCGGCTTAACGTTCGTAACACCGACGTACGCTCCAACCACGGCCCAGCCGGTTCTACAGGACGCGCAGCGCAGTCCTTTCCTCCGCCATGATTCATGAACGTCGAGTGAATGGAAGAGTCTGAAAGACCACGCCGGCGGAGGGTACGTTCAAGTAGGGGACCGGGAGTATCAACCGCCTCGGAATCTGAATCTTCAATATTCCGCGTGGAGGGAGAGGGGACGTCAAGAATTGCGTCCACATCTCGTGAGAGCCGAGACGATTTTCGCTTTCTACCAATGGTGGCAGTACCACTCTCCACTGGTTCCGCAGCTAAAAGCGCGGACTGGACACGACGCACGCGGGGGAGGACAATCCATGGATCTGATGTCTCGTCTGGATTTGGCGCGCCCGCGAAGATACCCATTACGCTGCGGACATTGGTTGGTGTCGACGTAGACGGAAGGGGGAGGGGATGTAGACTCGGAAGATGGCCACGTGGCCCCTCATTGTCCGGGTGTGCGGAGAATATACTGGTCACTGATTTACCAGCACCAGTCATAGAGAATTCGACATTAACTGTAGTGGCGGAGGCCGCAAGCGCTGGGCCGATCTTTGGCGCCGGGCGTGAGATGCCAATGTTTCCATGTCCTCTGCTAAGTGGCCGCGGAGGTGTTCGCGTTACGGAAGACAGTAGGCCCGCATCATTCGACGAAGAACTGAAAAGCTTCGAGAATGGGGCCATCCAACTTGCTCCGCCGACGACGCCAAGCACCTTTCTCTCCTTTTCCATCGTCTCTGCTTTCGCAGGATCGAGCGCCATCTCGCTGACTCTGGTCGCAATAGTTGGTTCGAGTATAACATCATTCAGGGTGACACGAATTTGACCCATTTCCTCGAGGGCCTCCTTGAATAGTTTGAACAGCCCCCGAAGGTCTTTCCGCGTGTACAAGGCGGTCATCTTGTCATCTTCAAGCCAAACGCGGTACTGCGTCCGGAGGTGCGAGAGGTCTGACAGAACATTACTAACAGTCGCTCGGGAAAGGTGTTTGACGTCAGCACCGCGCAAATGCTGGCGTTTGAGGCGGTTTGTGAGCGTAAGGGCATCAGCCTGGGTCATGCGATGAAGGAGGGAGTGCAAGCGTTCTAAAAGGCTAGACATTGGTGAGCCATTGCCATCAAGCAGTGACGAGGAGTCTGAGTGCCCATCGTGAGGAGACACGAGTGACTGATCCATAATAAGTGGTGAGGTTTGATGTAACCCAAGCCACTGGTCGGTCTGCACCACTTTCCTTGTTTGACTCGGGTGCAGTACCCCTTGATCATATTCTGATCCATTATTCATGTCAAGGCTGTGGTGGGGTGGTGGGTACCGGGGTTGAGGATGAACGAAATTGATGTACTTCGCTGATGCCAATAAAGAATCTGCTGGAGAGATAGGTCTCCGACCGGTCTCGGGAGTCAATGGCTCCTGACAACGCAAGTGAGTTAGGCCAACACGAGGTGGGGATCGCGTACGTATGTATGCCGAGACCGTGACTCCACACTAGATGGGCGTCTCATTGAGCTAAAAAGCTTTGGGCCGTTTAAGGCAACGCAGGAAACGAGAACCACGTTCCTTACCAAGTCTGTAGCAGGGAGGTACGGCCCGCTGGGCGTTCGACAATGTTTAGATGGAGACTCGACTAGTTGACCAGTCAACCGCTGCCACTTTGAAGACATACAAAGGGTTTACCTCGTATAGGTGGCACGATGCTCTGCTCTCCCAATTCCCTCTCCAACGTCTGCAAATCCTCACGCGACTCTGACAATAATTTGTGCAACTCCTTGTTGTCCGCTTTGAGCATCTCATTGTCGACTACTAGGGACTCGATGACCTTGATAACTTCAGGCTCTTCTTTCGCAGCAGACTTGGAGACGTGCTAAAAACCAGCTATGAGTGACACGATCCATTTAACTTCTAGAAGACGGACGATAAGCTGAAGGTTCTCCAGCTTGGAGCGTACGTCCCGTAAAAGTGACTCTGAAGACTCTAAACGTTGTAAGCGTCTGACCTCAAGGTCATTTTGCAGTCGGCGGACTTCAGCCTGTAGTTTATCTGAATGAAATTGTGAATCGACATTTCCCTCGATCTTCCTAGGAACATTCACCTGTGCGATCCTTGAGGGTAGTCAGACGCGCCTCAGCAAGCACTGCCCGGTGAGTTTGGCTGTCGCGCTCTTGCCGAATATCGTCATTCTCCTGGAGGACGGCAGATAACTTGGTGTCCAACCCCACAGTACGTGCTTGATGAGCGTTCAGTCTGGAGACTGCACTGCGTGCTTCCTCCAATTCATGCAATAAGGTCTTATTTGACGCCTCGGTGACCTCGGTGTTCAAAAGTGCTTGGGTGAGCCTCTGCATGCGGCCTGTCAGACGGGCTGATCCATAGCAGGCGTGAAAGACTAGCCTTGTCGAGCACTGCATTTTCCTTCAGCAATCCAACCACTCTTGTGTCCACTTCGGCCTGGTCGACCCCGGCGTCCCGAAGCACGCTGTTTTGCGTCGCTTTCCGTAGCACAGAGTCACTTGGCTGTGGTGGGGGGGTGAGGATGTGGTGTCGTGAAACGTGCATGTGAAACGAACCTCGTGCTTGCGTACATACGCCTCATGGCGCTGCAGTAACGCAGACCCGACTTCTGTGGTGAAGACTGACAAACTGGCGGCGACAGCCCGGCATCCAGACTCACCTGCACTAAGAACAAGCCTGCTCTCCAACTTGGATTTGAGGGCAACCCAAGCCTTTGTAGCGTCGCACTCTTCGCTCCCACAACAACAACAGATCTGCCTCTGAGGCTCGGGGGAGGGCATCCTGGAGAAGCTGGCCAGGGCCAGGGTGAGATCGTCGATGGGGCTCGTCACATGGGGACTGGTGACCAGCGGGGAGTCCGGGGTAGCGGGACGGTAGTTGAGGGAGTCTGCCTGCATCTGGAGTGGGACGGGAAGAGAGAAAGGGGGGAGGGGTTTAGCTACATGACCAAGGACGAATCCATGCGTGGGAACTGTCATCCTTGCGCGCATCACGCAGGCAGTGAGAGATTACAAGAGTAGCTTCATGGAGGTAAAGTACCCAGCCAGAGAAATATATGCAAACGATAATATACATGCCAGTTCCAAACCTCATTCCAAACCAACAATTTTGAGCACCAGCTCCGAAATCCACGCGGCAATCCTACTCCATTGGCTTCTGTTGGGCGCCAGAAACTGAAAGCTCGTTGCCAGGCCTTCCATGTTCAGTTCTTCTAGTCGCTTCTTCAATCCTTGTACCCCGTTCCCTTCGTCGACAGTACTCAGGGTAGACATCGATCCTCCTCGTCCCGTCAGATCGCGCAGAGGATCCTGAGAGAGACGGAAGATGTTTGACACAGCCCTGATGATCGACGCGTTGCCTGAGACAGCAAATGTCTCCTTGATCCTGTCCTGTAATGTGTCATAACTATGTCCGAAGCAATGGGTCAAATAAATTCAGAGTTAGAGGAAGATTGTCGCACATCATAGATAATAACTCCGGGTAAGCGTTGCTAACGTCCAAAAGTAGGTTGTACAACATCTCCGTTTCTGCGTCATTGCCTTGCGCAGTCGTGAGCATGGTGGTGGCGAAAGAAGCCACGAGCAATGCCGCGGTACTGTCCATGATTGGGAGCATGTCAACCTCGACACGCGGTACGAAATCGTTGTCATGCGATGGTCCTGTGGTAGGGGCGAACTCTTCTGCACGGCAATCCCGCAAAAGTTTGATGTATGACTCTCGGGTGGTGGAAAACGGAATTAAAGCAACGAAGTAACCCAGTGCGTCTGGAGACAATACATACGGTGCGCCTTCAGGAGGTTGCTCGCCGCAGCGTACAGCGACCGAGAATAAACTTCTGAGAGCAGTCTCCGCGGACGACTTAAGGTGACTGTGACGGACGCCCTTGAAAATGATAGAGGCCAATGAGAAGGAGAAGCTGGACTCAAAGGATAGGCCTAAAAGGCGGTCAAGTTGGCACACCGTGTCCTCAAGCTGCGTGCGGCCATCTAGCAGGACGTTCGGAATTGTGTTTTCATCAAATGCACCATGCAGTTCAAGCGTTTCGGTTGTTGCGCGCAAGAGGTCCGCAGCCTCAGCGTAAATAGAGGTGTAGCTAGACTGAAGCAGGGCAACCGCAAGCCAGAACACCTGGCATAGGTACCGTGAT
The DNA here is from genome assembly GCA_038094035.1 of Pulveroboletus aff. ridleyi. Taxonomy (NCBI): domain Eukaryota; kingdom Fungi; phylum Basidiomycota; class Agaricomycetes; order Boletales; family Boletaceae; genus Pulveroboletus; species Pulveroboletus aff. ridleyi. Next base: position 12,183 of record JBBPTJ010000005.1, read on the forward strand.
CCTTCTGGTAGGGAGGGAACCACCTTGCAGATGCATCGAAGCATGCAAACCACAGCTACAGTGTCCGTCTCAGTAGACTGGCCCAAGGCGGTTTTGAACGCCACCAGCATTTGATACACGAGATCATCATCCACTTCCGAGGTTGCCAGTGTGCCGAGCACAAGAAACGCTCTTGCTTGTATCGCCGTAGGGAGTTGGAAAGCCGTTGATGTAGCCAGGCTCATCCAGCGCGCTCGCCAAACGTTCAGAACGCCTGAAACGCAGCTGGGTTCGGCAGAAATAGGGAAAGGTTAAGCAGGGACTTACCCTTTGAACCTGCTGTAACCTCGATAATTTTAACGAGCAATAGTGTCAAAGCTTCCTGAGAGTCGATCATTGCCTTGTCACTCGGGGGGTCGTAGTTGCAGTATTCGCTTATGCTAGACTGCCGGGTGAGACCAAACAACTGGAGGCTCTCGATAGTGATGAGTTCGTCCATCAGTGCACGTAGATCGGGGCCGCTAGCTTCTTCTGCTCTCGCGAGGAACAGCGACTGCAAGAAATTCATGATAATACCGTACACAGATTTTCGTACGAGGGTTTGCCCGGTCCCAGCGACGAGGGTAACGATATGGCAAATATCAGGAACGTACAGCTGGTCGAAGGCTGCCTGTTTCGAGTGGTTGCTGGAGACAAGACCAAACCTGGTCAGCGTGGCGATTTCATTCCAATGGACATTCTCGGGCAAAGTCTTCGAAGGTTTCAAGGACGTCTTCCCAAGGACCTTTCGTAGCTTGGAGAAAATCTTCCCCCGCACATTAATGGAAGCAAGTGCAGCTGCACTTCGGGCAATCGTTTCACACCTGCGTGAACCGATGCCACCGTCTGCTGCTGCGCGGATCAACTCATCCAAAACCACATTCACAATCGTCGGTTCGAGCCTCCCTATTTCGACCCAAATATGCTTGTGGATCATGGAAGAAATCTGGTAGTGTGCGTCAAACCAATAGTCGAGGTTGCGAATGCAGTGGGCAGCACACACCTCCAAGTCTGCAATCGTCAGGTCTATTAGTGTACGAATGCAGTCCCGCAATCGCGCGCCTGAGTGCTCATACAAGGGGTTTGAAGGGTTGCAGAAATGAGCCAGATTTCTGACCCAGGGACTCATATACTGGAGACAATTGATGCGCTGGGCGACACCAACCTTGTCCATGCCAGTAGAAATCACAGACAAGAAATCTAGCGTGAGTTTCGGAGCGAATCCTGCGAGTCGATCACTTAGGCCGGTGACAAAGGTTGATAAGTCACCAGGGATAATGCCAGCTGATGACGTGTTAGAAACTTGAGCAGACTATACAGTTCAGCCTACCTTTAGACGCGATGATCGGGTTCTTGTCATAGTCAAGATATGAGCAGATCGCACCGAGAAGGTCATATGCAGCCCCGCGAAGCTCCTCTTGGTCTGAGTCAATATTAATCATACCCACATGTAAGAGGGTGGCGGAGATGTTCGAAAATCTCGGGAACCTCTCAATCCGTAAAACTTGACTATCACGAAACTGGCTCTTCGCAGACCTGATGGCCTGCAGGAGAATAGTGAGCCTTATTAAGGATTGTATGGTTGGAAGGACACACCTTCACAATAGCATCACGATGCGGCGAGGAGAAATAAGATGTCACACCCTGCCTGCTCAGCCTTATGATAAATTCGTACGGGTCGAGACCAGTCGAGACATTATATGCGTCGCTGACATCAGCCAACGATATAATCTCGGTCGATTTACATGAAAGAGAGGGCGAAATAACCACCGCCCGAATCTGCTCATGAGGGTCAAGCTTACGAGAACATTAGAGCCGAAGCTACGGACCGAAGTTATGCGGATGTGGGTGAGCGCGACCTCCATGTTTACTGGCATACGAATGTCATGAGCTTGTCTCATTGTCACCTCGGTGAAAGCCATTTTGCTTTCTTGTTCCAGAGACGCTGTGTTCCATGTTATACCAAAACCTGTATTGATAATCTGGTACATACTAGGATACTCCAGGGCGGAAAGACATGATTGGGGAACATGCTGTAATAACTCGGTAACTGAGGAGCAAGCTTTGATGCCGTGCGACAAGATCGTGCCTGTCAATGAATTCAGTGAACATTATCACTTATCTGATGAAGGGCAATACAAACCTGCAGACATATTGTATATTCGTCTCAGGTAGCGTTGGGTCAACGAGTTGGCGTTCAAAAAATATCCGTTTATGAAGCGCTGGCGCACATCCATTGGTATGAGCTGGGAGCACGTCTTTAACCACTGGACAGGGATCTCAGACGTAGATGTGAATGAAGTGCAGTCCAAGATGATCTCATAATGCCTTTTGCCGTACTCAGGGCTAGTCAACGTCTAGGTCGTGCAAGCTTAAGTGATGCACAGGTTCCAAGTCGATGTAGACTTACCTTTAAAATATGATACATCAGTAGTTCGATGTCGAGAGCCTCCACGTCTATCTTGCAGACGCGTAAGACGAAGACGGTAGGTGCATCCTAGAATAAATGTTGGCGAGGCCCAGCGTCACATGCATCAACTCACCTCGAGAACATCTGCAGAGACAAATATATCTCTGATGGGTTCAATATTACGATGGGAGCAGCGATTCATCAGGTCAATAAATTCCTTGTGCTCTAGGCTTTGGAGGGGAGAAAGACGCGGGACTTCAGGAGCTTCCTGAAGCTCGACGAGAAGGTTACATAGTTGATCCCATGCACGTCTGGCGCCCATCGTCACTGAATCATCTTCATTAATCGGCTTTACGTAGCTGAGCAACTCTTTGCCGATCTTGTCCGCATGCTTGTCCAGGAAACGATGCAACACAATCATGTCCGTGTCGTCTGCAGTGGTACCCAACCACTCTCCACCATCCTCATCAGCAGCTGTTGTGGAGTATTTCTGCGCAGATAAGGGTTACGTTAGTTTCGCCTCTACCTACGCTGAAATCGCTCACATTAACTTCGCTGAGAAATCGTGTGACATTGGCGATGTTCGCACTCAGAAATTCATTGAGGCAGACCATATGCGCCTCTTTCGCAAAAAAAATGTTGTTGGCCAGATTTTGCATGACCTTGGCGATGATCATGAGACCTCGGCGGATAACCCCTTCATCCTTAGGCACCTCGACATCAACTATTTCCGGAGCGACGATAGCAGGAGAAATGAAACTGGAAGGGAAGTTAGCATCGTTCGCTGTACTCACCTCGTTCTTACTTACCGAAGGAATATGAAAGCGCCGAGAGCAGCGAACTTCGATTCAGGCCAGACCTGGTAACTATCAAGAATGAGATGATATGATGCAAAACTAACATTGACCCTTACACTGCTTTCGCCAAGTGAGCGCACACTTCACGGAACATCCTTTAAGGGGAGTGAGCAAAGAGCTTTGAGCAGTCGGAGCAATGCTTACGGCGGAAGGGCAGGCACCGAAGAACTGATGATCTCAAGGAAAGACGACGCAATGAATTCAACGTCTCGCTGGTTCTGTTCCAACTTGTGCTTCGGGGTTTTTGCTGGGTCGAGATCATAGGCATGACCCGGGGGCATTGACACCATGGTCTTGATCAGCGGTAGAATGAGACTGCGGAGATAATTGTAACCGTGTATTCTGGCGAAGGCAGACAGGAATCTCGTGCACGTCGAGTTGCTTCTGAACAGGTCCGCGTCACTGGCTATACGTGATGTTGGTTTATGTAATTTTCTTGAAATGAGATGTTACCTGTATGTGCTATCTCCCTGTCTATCATGGTTTTAAGTAGTGCTACCAGAGAGGCGCGAGTGTCGAAAATATTCATGAGCACCGAGATCATCATATCAACCTCACTGGCCGGACAACATTCACATATCACCATGGCAAGGACCATCTGGATATGTGTAAGCAACAAGCGCTTTCATCGAGGACGTGATAATCCGTACATCAGATCCTTTGACGAGCTACAAAGAAAGACATCAAGTCGGGGTCAAGTGTTGCAACAAACAGTCATACCTCCCGTAACTGATTCCGACGAGCTTGGAGTTCTGGATTTCGTTGAGGCTCGAATTTCGTGCCCTTGCCCAATACACGAGCAAAGACATGAACGAATATTGTCCGTTTCCTGAGATCTGGATCATAGACCAGTGTGATACAATGCTTTACGCCGTTCTCAGAGTTGGCAACCACTAGGTGGGAGAGTCCAGTAATAACCAGCTCTCGCACGTCGGTTTCTTTCTGGGACGTTGGCATTCTCTAGGTGATGGTGAACTAAGCACCAGAAACTGCAAAATGTGCACATTACCTTCTGCGCTGAAGGAACGTCAGAAGTCGAGTCAGAGGTCTAAGACCATCGTAAGGAAATGAAAAAAAAGGGAGAATAAGAACACAACATACGGGCTGCTCTGACTGGCATACGTCAAGAGCTCTGACAAGGACGTGAGAGTACCTGATGAACAGGCGCGAGACCGCGTGCCCCAAGTCATCACCGTTGTGGGGTACACTAGTGTCGATAGAGTGTAATTTAAGGCGATCAAGAAGCTGGACAGCCGTCCGCAAGGCAGAGATATTGATGTCGTATTGGAGTTGGATAGCATCGGCTTCCAAATTCTCAAATCGTGTTTTTTTTAAAATATGATCCTAATGGATAACCATGAAGAGCTCACCAACAGCGGATCTTGGAACCATTCCATAATCGCGTCCAAAATCCGGTTTCGCGACAGATCATCCTTGCGAAGTGTTAAAGCATCTGAGCGCTCACAGATACTGCAAACCAGACTGCAGTACTTGATGCGAATACGGTATGAACTTGGATCGCTGAACCGAGAAATAAACCCGACAAGGACGTGAAGCAGTGACCCAAGATCAATGCTCAAGGCTTCATCAGGTGACATCTGTGCATTCTCAACGAGAGATTTTAGCACCGATATGAGCTTTAAAACCAATCAGCACCAAAGCAACAGAGTGAGTCAAAAATCATATCACTCACTTGGTCAAGGAACAAACCATATTCATCTTTGAATTCTGGGCCGGCACCCTCAGTGATGTTTCGTGTGATCCTAATGGAAAAATGGCTTAGGTTAAACGGCAACGAAGACCAATAGACTCACTCATCGAGGTGCTTGAACAACCTTGCGAAGAGGCGAGGACTAAGTTCCGATCCCAGTGCTTCCCTTGCCACTTCACGCACACGAATGGTATCATCAACAAGGGCAGCCGTTAGGAATTCGATAAAGATATTGACTAGTTCCCCAGGGTCTCTCAGAACGCGCATCTCGTCAGGAAGGAATTCCGCGGGAATGACGGTGGTCAGTGCACCAGGCTCGTGCTCATCTTGAACCGTAGCACCACCGAAGGCAGCCAAAAAGAGTGTGAGATTCCGCCATTGAAAGAATTTCTCCTGTGTAAGATATTAATATAAGTTACCTCGAACCAGAGCAATAATCCGCACTTCAAGCAACAAACTTCGCTCTTGCTTGCTCAAGTATATCTCGTCGAAGGCAGCAATAGAAGCAAGAGAATTTGGAACAACAAATTCCGATAACGCACTCCATCTCCAAAAGCACTCTTCCCATACAGCAATGTTAATCGGGGAGGTGTAAGCTACTAAACGCAGCAGCTTTCGTACGCGTTTCTGTTCACGGACACGGCCTTCCGTTATGTCAGTTCACGCAGTATTCCGGCCGGATATTAGCTTACCGACAACGACAACACTTGGGTCACCCAATTGTTCATATATTGGATTGCGTTTCGATCGTTCCTCCTCCGTCAGACCCATGTTTACCGGGGCGTCTGGATGGCGTTCGGCTTGTGCAATGAGGCGAAGACCCTGTGCCGCAAGCTGCGAGACCTCGCTGTTCACGGAGGTAAGAGAGACGAGGAAGGATATTTCACTTAGCGCAAAGGCTGGGACACGGTCAGGATTAAACTGTAGTTTTTTTGCATGATCACCCTATACGTCACGTGAGCAATTTCGGACTAGACAAAACGGTGAATCCACCTGGCTCTTCCTATGGTATGTCTCCATAACTTGATGGCACACAGAGATCCAAAGCCTCTGGCTGTCAGGCTCAAGTCTGGTCATGAGAAGTTTCTTTGCCTGGCACAGGAGTGCAGCCGCCCTACGGTAGACTAAGCCAGGTGCAATAGGAGGATGACAAGCTACTCACAGACTTTGCTTCAACCGGTCCTCGAAGTAGGCGTAATCAGAATCATCGGGAGACATCCGGAAAAACATATCCACAAGGCACTGGAAAGTCGTCGCCGCAGAAATCTTGACCGAAGTATCTGTCTCAGAGTCCCAAATACGTGTATATGTGATACTCCACTGGAGTGTGTCCTCTTCGTCTACCGGGAGCATAGAGTAACTAGGATCTGCGCGCCAAAGCGCCAGAATTGCCAGGAGCAAAAGATCTTTGTCTGTGAGAGTTTCCGACGTGAAACGCTTGGCTTTGGGTCGCGTCGATGACCTCCTAACGTTGCCATTCGCATCGACCTCACTGCGGTGTATCGAAGAAGTCTAACCAGATATGTGAACAATGATAATACAAAATCAAATTAATGATACATACCTCATAAATTTTTCGGGATCTCGACGCGACAACCCCCCGGAGATTTTCCATTGAAGGCTGCCACGGAAGCCGAGCCGCCTAAAGCATTATATAAAACTCGGTTTGCATTATTTCCACGAAAAGATACCTCTGATGCAAGGATCGATGCAGCCTTGATGGCGCAAATCTTGACAGCGTCTGCCCGCTCAGGTTCCAAACATGATACAAAAAGCGAAACCGACTCGTCTCCTGGGAGGAACCGAAAAACCGCCACAAGCGCTTCAGCATATGTCCCAATGTCAATCTCGTCGAATGAATCCCAAAACGGCTTTTGTTTCAGGCCAGCCACCATAGCCATCTACGGCCGGTGAGTCGTGTACATTGCGCTCCCATGACGGAAATCATACCTTGATCTCGTGTGCAATATCCGTAGCGAGGTGCCTCAGTGGCAACTCACCCTCAGGCGATATTCTGAAACCCGCGCGGCACATGTCGATAGCACAAACGAATGCTACATCCGACAACTTTGAGTGGGTGTTTACGTGACGGACAAGGTCTTCCACAAACCGGACATCCTGCTGTTCTGATTGAGTAAACGACACAGAAGAAGGGACAAACATAACTACCTTTCGATGGGAAGAAGACTTTTGGAGTTGCATAAAGCTTACAGTGCGGGAATGGATGTCGATTTGATAATCGGTGGTCAGTCGATCGGTCCACAGGGAAGAGAGAATGGTAAGCGTAGGCCAGAGAGCTCGTTCTCTGCCGGGTTCATTGGTGATGTAGAGCAGATCAAAGACTCGTTCGGCCGATCCTTCAAGTTTCCCCCGGGTACGTACGGCCTCATTATATTCCTGAGGATAAAGTTCTACCCAGTTCCATAATGCCATGCGAAGGGGGATTGCAACCGCTGCTTGAGCCTGTTTTTTCATGTTTACGAGAAGAGATGATAGCTCATGAAGAACCTGGACAAGACGTGACCTATCCATAGCACTATGGGTCATGAGCAGCAAATCGACAGTATCTGGATTATCGTCGGCTGTATTCGCGAGATAGTGGATTTTAGAGCGAATACGATGGAAAACCACCATCCAGTTCGAGGCGGACAAGCAATATACTATACGACCGGCAAACTTGCTTATAAGGATGTTGAGAGCCATGGTTGACTTGACGAGCGCCATGTGAGTGCGCTCAAAGTGAAAGGCGCGGTTGAACTGGGCCTGCCCGGAAGCGGCGCCAGAAGATTGGAAGGAAGTGGCAGAGAGCTTGAACCTAAGGAGAGGCTTTGATGTCTGGGAAATATGCGGAGGTAGGGGCGGGCCATTGTATGTATGGTCGTCCGGGGTGGAGATGGGAATGTCAACGGACTCGAAATCACGGAGAGAAGCGTCAGGAGCGAGGTTGGAAGAAGACATGAGTCGACTCTCCGGAGAAGCTGTTTGCCGAAGATAAAGGACCATGACGCTTAAGACATAGCGAGCACAGTTGTCGTCGAGTGGATCTATCTCCACCCAAGGAAGAGGCGGGGTCGAAGATGAGAATTCCGAAGATGGCTTGTGGGTGTTCTTAGAGTGCCATGTAGCGGACGAACGGATGGAAGCATTGCTATGTCCGACTGCCTGTCCGGATATCGAGCTGGGTTTGCTTGCACGTGAACCGGGTTGAGGCTGGTCTTCTTGACGAGGGCCCCACCTGGAAGACATGGACACGGACAAGATCTTGAGAACGAACAACTGGGATTGGAGCGCCTCCGTGGTCATTGCTCCAGCAGCGTCGATTTGCTATTTGGTCGGTGGGTGAGCATGGTTGGCAGTGTGAATAGAGTGTGGATGACAGACCTTTGCGAGTCGTTCGAGGAGCTCGCTGAGAGACCAGGCAATGATATCGAGGGAATCATATGCAAGTTCGACAAGAGCATCAACGGCACCTTGGGTCGCTGGATCGCCCTCGACCACGTCCAAGGCAAGACCAGAATTGACGGGTAGCTGGGGAAGATATGTTGGGTGGGAAGGAGGAAAACGCGTGAAGAACACAAACCTTGTTCTTTATTCTGTTGATAAGTGCCTGCACGTTTTTCTGCTGGGGGGTTGCTGAGGCAGCTGAGTAGGCGATTGATGGGGGTTGGGTGAGGCCACCTCCGAGAGCATGGTGAGAGTCGTTGCTTCTATGTGCCCTCGACGAGAGCTGTGCGGGGGGAGGGGGCCCAGCTGATGCGGACGGTCTGCGGATTGGCATGGCTGCGGAGAGCCGGCCAGGAGCGGAGGGAGGGCAAGGACGTGTTTGCGGGACAGACTTGTCCGTGCGAGAGTCCGAGTCCTAGAGACAGGGCGCCTCTTGCTTATGTAATAAGGATTCCTGGGGGTCAACTAGGCCTGACTCACATGTTCGGCGCGCCTACACTGTGAGAGCGGGCGAGAGAGCATGTAAATTACGAGTGAATCATACCCGAATATTGGCGCAAGACGAGTGGAGGTTGCAACGAATGGAGTGGCACTTTGCCAGTGAAGAGTGAATCTGAGTCACACAGCCACGGTGGGACCCATATGGACCCGCAAAAGGCAAGGGACAGCTCAGGCTTCTCTGGAATGGCAGGTGAGTACGTCGATCCCAGACAGGATGGAGATGGCTGCATTGTTCGCCATTCCAGGCAAATAGCGGTGCGTGTCCTAACTATTGTGTGCTGAATCAAGGTAGCTCTGCGAATGACACCGGGTCATGGCCAGTCCACGCAGTATCATACAGATGCGTGTCCGACGCCAGTTAACTCCAAGCCGTTGAGGACATACCGAACCTGTCAGATACGCCTGACTGTTTTTCCCAACTCCGACCACAGACTCTCCGCGAGGGACGTATATTGTCTCCAGTCAATTTATTTTTTGCTTCAGTCTCTCTTCCCTCACGACCTCTCCGGCCAGCCCCCTCTTATCTTAGCCCCCATCTAAACGCAGTCGCTCCCATCTTGCATCGCTTCATATCGCATTGCTGTCGCCCTTGCCTGTTTTCCCCCCTCTTCTTCAGACTCGCTTTCGTGCAGTAGTTGGTCGTTTGTTCTTAATTCCTTCTTGATTTTCAAAGAGGGTACACACACAACTCTCTTCGTTCCCCTCTCATGTCCCGCCTTGACTCTTATGATCCTTTTCACCCCCCCCGTCTCGCAAGCCCCCGTTCCACTGCAGACGTCGATCAGATCAATCTTCCTCATTCTCACCCCTCCGCACTCGCCATCATCAGCCACACTGCGCCGCTCCTAGCCGTGCATCCCACCAACTCGGCCGCTTCGGCAAGTCCTCGCTACGGAATGCAAGACAAGGAATTCAACTTTCTTCCTACCCAAGACAGTTGGTCTGCTTTATCCAATAGGCACACTCCCCTCTCTACTCCTCTCTCTCCTTCCAACCACCACCGCTCCCCTCCCGTTCTCACTCCTCCCGCCATCCTCCCTTCCAGTCTGGCTTATCACGGTCCTCCCCCAGACGTCGAGCATCGCGACACTCCGCTACTACGTCGATCTATTCACACCACTCGCGACCATCGGTCCGTCATCTCAGGTACGCCTTCCCCGTCCGGCAACCCCAACTCGGCTTTGCTCCTTTCCACTCTCTGGTGGAGTGATCTTGAGCCTTGGATGGATGAAGAGTACGCAAAACAGGTCTGTGGGCTGATGGGTTGGGACCCGGTTGGCATCAGGGTGCCCAACGGCCCCTCTGATACTACCGGTCAACCGGCTAACAATCCGGGATACTGCTTCTTGACTTTCTCATCTCCTTCCGTCGCAGCATCGGTACTCGGCCAGGTAAACAGCAATGGTGGCACACCATCCGTCACAATGCCCAACTCAAGCAAACCATTCGTGCTTAATTGGGCATCCTCAATCCCTAGCTCCATTGCGTCTACACTTTCGACTTCCGGTGTAGTCGCATCTCCTGCACAACAGCAGTACCCGAAGGAATACAGTATTTTTGTTGGCGACCTCGCACCTGAAACGTCCAACTCCGATCTAGTAGCAGTATTTCGGAACCCAGTCCTCGGTTTGCGGAATGACCGTGAACCCAAATTCATCCGTCCTTTTCTTAGCTGTAAGAGTGCGAAAATTATGCTCGATCCGGTTACCGGTGTGTCTAGGGGATACGGTTTTGTCAGGCGAGCGAAAAATTTACTTTGACGACCTGTCGCTAAAGACTCCTATTATAGATTCACCGACGAAGCAGATCAACAGCGTGCTCTCATTGAGATGCATGGCCTATACTGTCTTTCTCGTCCAAGTATGTCATCTTCCCCCTTGAATCTTGACCCTGACTCTCGGGCCCCGACCTCTTAGTGCGGATCTCTCCTGCAACGGCAAAGTTCAAACCACACCAGGTCCCTTTGGACCTTCCATTAGTCCAGTTTCCTGTTAATGCTCGTGCAGTTGATTCAAGAGGCAGTAACCTGACGGTGTCGATACCATTACCGAACAGCAACCAAGTGAGAAGTGTCTCCTCCCCAATCGCTTCCTCGAGAAGTGGAGGGCCCACCTCCTCAACAACCCCGGTCGGGTCATCCGGATCCGGATCCTCGCTCAATACAAGTGGCTCGGGATCTGTGCCTTCTCTCGGCTCTGGATCGAGCACTAGCGTTTCATCGGGTGCTCTTACTTCCACGTCTTCGGATGACATGGTCAATGTCGCTCCAAACTTACTAGCGCAAGTCACACCACAATATGGTTCCGTGACCAAAGGAAATGAAGCTGCCGGTATTTCATCGATTCCCTCGGGTGTTGCGCAAGACTCTCATGAGGGTGCATTGCCACGTTATATAATCTCAGAAGAATCGTGGAAACACCACGCCCAAGCACGCGCGATTCTTGGGAACCTAATTGGACCCAACGGCGAACAGCTTACTTCTACCGATCCATACAATACGACCGTGTTTGTTGGGGGGCTGTCACCTCTCATCTCGGAGGAAACTTTGCGAACATTCTTTGCGCCATTTGGAGATATCCACTATGTAGGGCGATCTGCTCTTTCTTTTCTGTCCTCTCCGCTCATATGACCCACATACAGGTTAAAGTCCCTGTAGGAAAGCACTGTGGTTTCGTACAGTTCGTTCGCAAGGCGGACGCAGAGAGAGCAATTGAAAAGATGCAGGGCTTCCCAATCGGTGGAAGCAGGATTCGTTTGAGCTGGGGGAGGAGTCAATGTATGCGTCTGCTCTCGCGTGCGACCGTGGTCGTTAATCACTTGTTTAGACAAAGCAGCACAAGCGGCGGCACAGGCGGCACAGGCGGCCGCCCTTCAAGCACAATTCCAAGCCCAATTGCAAGCTCAGCTTGCCTCGGCTCACGTATCTCTATCACCCGAGCAGGCTCTCCAATTTCTACAGAAATTTGGTGCCAATGGGATAGGAGCGGGCAGCCTAAACACCCCCCCGATGGCTGGTTCTGAGCTTGGAGGGAACGTAGCGCAAGACGAAAAGTTTCGAGCATTCTCGACGAACCAAATCCATAGCAAAGCTGCGAGTGCACAAGCAGTGTATGACACGTATGCAACCCCCTTTTCAGCGCGATCGCCAATAGGTCCAGATGCGACGGATCAGCACCACCAGATCAAATCGCAACTCCACATGTCGTTCTCGCCCTTTTCACCTGATCCCAGTGCCTACATGCTCGATGACTGCAAAAGGGGCTCGGTTGACTTGGTAACCGTAGGTTCCCTGCCACAGGCCTTGAACGCTTTCTCTCCCAATTTCGGCTCAGGTGTGCCGGATGGAAACACATTCCCTGATCATCCCAATGGCCCACTCTGTCTCTCCAACAACAGCTGCCACCAATATGGCGTGTACTTCGACGGCTCCAATCGGCCAGTCGAGCCGAGCCGCTCCAGTTCCCACCCAGAGCCAGTCTCTCGACCAACTTCCAGCCAGACCTCCTCTCAGGGACACTCGAGTCGCCACGAAACTCCCGAGGAGCAAGGTCCTATCCATGATCTGAACGGTACGCTGGCGAGCCTCAACTTGGACTCCAGGAGCCCATGGAGACCCGGCAAACCCACTGAGCGCAATACTCCTTGCTGAATGCATTCACGCTATTCCATCGAATTCTCCAATATCTATCCTCGCCTTGTCTCACCTTTGCCTTCGTTTTATAACTACCTTCCTGTTCCCCTTGAGAGTGCTAACTTCGTTTTCGAGTCCACTCTACCCAACTTCTTGCTAGGTCCCACAAGCTAATTATTAAGCACATCGGATTATCTATTGGGCTTTGCTCTTGTTACCCTTGATCGCTCTCGACATGCGCACTGGTATATAACGTTTTGTCTTGTCTCAGCTTATTTCGTTTGTCCTTGTTTTGTGCTCCTGCAGGTTCGCCCTGCATGGAATCATGTGACTTGATGTTTGTCGGCCGATTGTATTCCATCCATTCCATCTCACATAGCTAGGTACCTAGTACTCGAACCTGCTTTCAACTGTCACGAAAAGTCATAGTGAATGCAAAGCTAGACTCAGCAGCATATAAGGTTTATCAGTAGCAACAATATGAAATGAGACTAGATACGCATATCAGAAATACTACGTAGGTACGGATCGAAGCAAAAGGGTGCGCAGGAGACCAAAGAAGGGCTGGAGAAGGGTTAATGGGTGACAGCAGAATCGACGAAAAACATATGCATGGCCTATATGTCTGAAGCACTATTTAAGAGAGTAGCACGAGCGGCCGCGCCGAGACCCTCACCGGTCTCATCTCCAAGAAAGACACCAGACCCGGATGCGATTTGGTTGCCACTCTTCAACTGGCCCGCGATGTCACTTTGAAGTTGCATTGGCACAAAGACAACCTTGCTATTCGCAGACCGAGCCATCTGCTGCAACGCCTCAAGCTGACGTATCTGCATAGCGGCAGGGGAAGCCAGGATATCGGCAGCCTGACGCATGAGGCGGGCAGAATCAACTTCAGCACGTGCGGCAATAACTTTGGATTCTCCGATTCGCTTCTGCTGAGCGGCAGAGGATAACGAGGCGGAGACCTCGGCGCTGAAGATGATGTCTTTGATGAGGAGACCCTCAATAGCGACACCCCACTTGTCGGCAACGTCGCCGACAATTTCTGCGATTTCAAAAGCAATCGTTTCACGCTCGGTCACCACACTCTGGACTGCACGAGCACCGACGACGTGGCGTAGGGTCGTCTGGGCACGCTCGACGAGCGCTTGGCGAAGGTCGGTGATACCAAAAGCAGCGCGGTATGGATTCGTGATCTGGAAATAGATAACGGAGTCACTGTTTCCAGTATCAGTACAGAACATGCAGAAGGACGCCGAACGGAGCACGCACATCTCGACGTTGACATTGTCGCGCGTCATGACGGACTGCCTGCCGATGGGACTGATTTGTATCTTAACATCCACAATCCGCAGGGACTCCGTGCAGACATTAACCTGAACGAGGCCAGGATCCACCGACTTGTAAAATTGGCCAAAGCGTGAGACCAGACCGACCGAGCCTTGCGGCGATGTATGAGGCAAAGGTGGGACGATGAGCGGAATGTCCCTTACCTTGTTGGACATTGCGGAAGGGGTTTGGGCACGGACAGCAAGGGACAGCACCACAGAATCCAACGGCGGTGCCGAGGCCCTGAAGGAACGAGCCATACACACCATGTGTCACCTGATTTCATTGCAGACCGTGAGCACAAAAGAGAGAGGAATACAGCTAGAAGGCGAGCGTACCTCGCCAGTTCCCAGATCCTGGGCGTACGATGGCTTGAACCAGTATGTCAGCAAGTCAAGCCCTGGGAGTGTTGAGCAGTCTTACCTGCATTTCGCTGCGTTTAAGCGGCTGTACGACAATCATGTGGGCCTTTCCATCTGCAACATGGCGTTTCGGGGGGATGTGATCGTCCGTGACTGTGGGTGTTGAGCGTTACGTGGTGTCGGGTGAGAGGGGGAATAGGTACCATGAGGAGCATCATGATCGACAACATTCCCACCAGATGAAGTCGGGGAGGGAACACGATCCTTGCGGTCGATGGAGTCTCCGTTGGGGTTCGACATATATTATCGTGATTGAAGCTGAACGTCGCCAAGTTATATGTAGCGGGCCGACGATTCACAGCAAGAGGCTGGGAAAAAAAGATGTTCTCAA
>JBBPTJ010000006.1:19242-32939 GCA_038094035.1 Pulveroboletus aff. ridleyi
ATAGTACTGGCATTGATGTGAGCACATCACATAGCTAGAGGATAGTAGTGACTACAATATAAATTGTTTAAATAATAGAAAATACAATGTATTCGTTAATTTAGTGTCTAGAAACTATTCCTTACAACAGAACAAGCTTGACTTCCTGCCCGTAGGATGTTTGCGACAGAAAGCTGAATTTATTAAGCTGCGAAGTTGAACAAATGGACACCTTTCGGCTTGTTGTTTAGTGGCCACAACGAAGGTGGACACGTACAGTGCGTTATGCTGCAGCACACGAAGATTGCGTCGGAACTTATACTTTGGGTTCTCTATACAGCTTGAGTAACAATGAAGAACACACGACAGAAACAGACCTAGGGATAGTAGATTAGCACCTCGCCTTCACACATTTTTGTTCGTATAAAACTCACGATAAAGCCATCGCTAGTGATGCCCACACGGGAGCGAGGCGAACGTGACCAGCAGGGTAAAGTACGCCTGCAGCGATCGGTACTGCAATAGTGTTGTACATGAATGCCCAAACCTACAAGAGTGAGTCAGCCGTTGTCACACTAAAGGAGAGACACCAGAGTGATTACAAAGTTTTGCTTGATACGGCTGAAGACCTTTTGCGATAGGTCAAATAATATGGGAAGACCCCTGAGGTTCGAAGACACCAGTATAAATGAAGCACTAGAGATGGCAACATCGCTGCCAGATCCAATGGCAATTCCAATGTCGCTCGTGGCGAGGGCCTTTTATTCATGCATCAGCACACCAAGACGATCGGTAGAAGGAGTACGACCTACAGGTGCATCGTTGATGCCATCACCAACCATTGCTACGACGCACCGCTCGTGCATCCTCCTCTTGTAAAAAATTCGCTTCCATTTTGAACTGGGACGTTTAATACTATTTGCCTGCAACCATTCGACCTTTTCGGCCTTTTGGTGGGGGAGCACTCCTGCCAGGACATTCATCTCTGGGATGCCGACCATTTTTGCGACCGCCTTCGCTGTCAGCACGTTGTCGCCAGATATCATCCAAGTTTCAATGTTCTTCTCGTGGAAAAATTGAATCACGTTGGGAGCCTCCAATCGGAGAGTGTCTGTGACGGAAAAGATGGCTACGGCAGAAAAGCATTTAGTATTGTCGTCGCCGATGGCGAGAAGAACGATGCTCTTGGCCTCGGTTGTCCATTTAGCCGACATCTGGGTTATTTCACTGTCCAAAGTGACCCCGTGCTCTCTCATCCAGGCTTCACTTCCGATGACAGCGGCGCAATCTATGGTATTGAAGCGGGCCCTCACACCACGCCCGGCAACCTCGTCGAAACCGGTTGCGGTTAGCGGTGCTGCCCCGTGCTCCATTGCGTATTTTTTGATAGCGACACCCAGCGGATGTGAAGATGCAGACTCTAGCTCCGCAGCAATTCCGAGGACGGTCTGATGTGCCCACGTTGACCCAGAAGTTACCTCAAAGTCAGTAACCTGGGGTTGCCCTCCCTCAGTCAGTGTTCCAGTCTTGTCGAACACTATAACGTCGAGCTGTGCCATCTCTTGAAATGCTTCACCTCCGCCGCGTGCAAGGATGCCATATTTGGCCGCTAAACCGGAGCCGACGAGGAGGGCAGTTGGAGCTGCGAGACCGATACCACAGGGACATGCGACCACGAACACTGCGATCGCGAACTCTAGCGACCACACAGCTAGTGCAGGTAGAATAAGTCAAAGAACTAGAGGATAAAATAGGCAGTACATACTCCAGCCACCCACTTCGATGTCAAGATAGTCGGATGGGATCACACTTCCCAAACCGAGAGCAAGCCAGATAACCCAGGTGATGATGGCTAGCAGAGTGACAACGGGGACAAACACGCTCGTAACCATGTCCACGATCCTTTCGATTGGGGCACGGTGAAGTTGACCCTCACGAACGACCCGGATGATCTGATCCAACCTGCGAAGGGCGATGAGACAGTGGCCATTAGTGTCAGACGAGCCCTCACATTGTCATGCCTCCGACGGTGTCCAGTCTGATCTCAACTGCTCTTGCTTTGTTGATTGTGCCGAGGAAAACCTGATCTCCAGAGTTCTTTTTGATGAGCCTTGCCTCGCCTGTGAGAGAACTCTCATCAAAGGATGTCTCGATACCAGAAACAATTTTGCCGTCAAAGGGTGGGGTTGCTCCATTCAAAACACGAACGATGTCCCCAACTTCAAGAAGATCGACGGACACACTCTCAGCTTTGAACGCAGGGAGAACTGCATTCTCAGAGAGCAAGTCACCCTTCTCGGGATCACTGCTATGCGAATAGGGCATCTTATTGGACGGATCACGGGGTGTGATCAAAAGGGCCTCTGCCGGGCGGAGGGAGCCAAGTGCAGTAATAGCGTCTGCAGTCCGTGCCTTGCTGTATGCTTCGAGGTAGCGACCTAGACCGGATCAGAGCTGGCTGAAGAGGAAAGCTGCTGCATGCCTACTCACCACATAACAAGAAGAAGGTGAGGAAGACGACCGAGTCAAAGTATGTGGTGGTGTCGGCGACTCCGTCTGCAGCAGGTTCCTGGGACGCTGCGAGTGCTAGGAGTGCGACCGAGGCGAAATACGCCACAGAGACGCCAGTGGAGACCTGGGGAGGAAATGAGCGAGGGGCAGGAAGGAAGGGGAGATGGTCACCAAAAGGTTCATACTGCCGAATCTGGTGAAACGGGCAATGATCGGTGTCAAGCTTCCTCTACGCCACATGGCAACGATCTCCTTGATGCTGCGACGGTGGAACAGACCTGCGCCATAGAACATGACAAGGGTTGCCAAAAAGAACATGGCCCACTGTATCCGAGACGCATTTCCGCCCCACATGGGCTCCATGAGGTAGCCCTTTGACGCGTTCCCAGAAGGGACGAGACTCATGTAGACGACACCGATCACGAATGTGGGGATCGCAACGACAAAGGTAAACAGCAGACGCCAGAGAATGGCCGATTGCTCGTGCAGCTGCATGCTACGGGTGCGTTCCTCGAGCGTGGGGGGGTGATACAGAGACACAGCAAAAGTGGGATCTGCAGAGGTGATACGCGAAATGATGGTGCGGATGGTAAATTCTGGCGGGGCAGGTTCATATGATATCCCGATGAAAGGGTCAGTATGATCCATGAATGGCTTCGTGATGACAAGTTTAGGAGAAGTGTCCCGTAGCGCGTCCAAGATTTTCGTGGGACAACGCCTGATGGGAGTAGGTAGATCGGGTGAGTGCACGCCGTACAAGATTGAGGTGGACTTACGGGCAGTGCATCCCATCCACACGGAGAGAGATTTCACGGTGTTTGGCGAGGGGAAGCTTGCTGGAGTGCACCGATGGGAGGATGGGCTCCGCACCGAGGAGTTCCACCTGAAAGCCACAGTCGTCGATGGTGTCAAGGACGGAGGAGATAAGGTGGCTACTCTCGACACGGACGGTTGCAGAGTTCCCAAGAAGACTGACGGCAACATGGGAGACACCAGGGAGACGGGACAGCGTCTCTGTGATAGTGGTAACACACGAAGAACAAGTCATACCTTCGACAGCAAGGGTGAGATTGTGTGGGGCAGTGTCGGGAATGGCTGTAGACGGGGGCGCCCCTTTCTCACGCGGCAAGCGCTGGCAGAGGGTACATTGCTGGAGATGTTTGGAATGCTGACGGGAGGGGGGTTCGCTGGGGAAATCGAAGCCGGCATCGTCGAGCACGGCATGGATGTGGGGGAGAGAGAGGGCCGGTGGATGATGGATTGTGACGGACTGACGGACGATGGAGACCTCGACGGCCACGGGTGGGGGACGGAGCGTGCCGAGGGCATGCTCGATCGTGCGCACGCAGCTAGGGGGAGGGTAAGCGGAAAGGAGGCTTGAGCGAGAACGGGAAGGTACCTGGGGCAGTGGAGGTTTGAGAGGCGGAGCGTGGTAGTGATGTGCATGGCGATGGGGCCTCCCTGGGCTGCCGGGGAGGGTATATAGCATCGCGGGGGCAGAAATGCCTCATGCGCGCACAAATGCCTCGCTGAGTCAGTTATCGCTGTTAGTTATCGCTGAGTCAGTTATCGTGTGGCTGTGCGCATCTACCTTGGAATGCAACAGCGACCGTCGCGGATAGCCGCCTTTTTGGGCTCGTCGAACTCTCCCCGCTCGAGCGCGGTCGTGACCAGGTCCTCTTCGCGTTCATCCGTCGCCTCCCACTCGGATAATTACCCTGTGCATGACCCTCCTCGTCCCCCCGTTATCCTTGGCATATGTGCAATGGACATCAAGGCCCGCTCAAAGCCGATGCGGGAGATCCTGACGCGTCTAGTCGAACGGTCCCGTGGCGCGATAGAAGTGAAGGTGTTTGGGGACAAGGTCATCCTCGATGAAGGCACGCTACGGCCGGCCCCTCCTCCGCACCGTCTCACTCACAGCCCCCTGCAGATGTTGAAAACTGGCCCCGTTGTGACGTTCTCATCTCCTTCTTTTCCACAGACTTTCCGCTGGACAAGGCCATTTCTTACGTCAAGCTTTGCAATCCGTTTTGCATCAACGATCTTGCCCCGCAGGCCCTGCTCTGGGACCGTCGTCTCGTCGGTACCGTCCTGGATCGTCTTCATGTGCCGACCCCAAGACGCCTGGAGGTGTCCAGAGATGGCGGGCCTCGGGTTGATCCGGAGCTCAGGCAGCTCATGATGAATAAGCTTGGGATTGAGCTGGGTGACTTCCGCGTCACGCCCGAGGTAGGCATGCGCGAGGATGGTGATGCGATCATCATCGATGGGAGAGTATTGGAAAAGCCGTTTGTGGAGAAGCCGGTTAGCGGGGAGGACCACAATGTGTACATCTACTTCCGCGGTGGGGGTGGACGGAGGCTGTTCAGGAAGGTGTGCTCGACCATCGCTCAAGCGCTCACGCACGATCGTCCCTCATCGTTGCCCGCAGGTGGGAAACAAGTCGAGCGACCTCGATCCTACGCTCGGATGTCCCCGCACCGATGGCTCCTACATTTACGAGGAGTTTATCGACGTGGATAACTCGGAGGACATCAAGGTGTATACTGTCGGCACGGACTATTTCCATGCCGAGACGCGCAAGTCGCCCGTCGTGGACGGTGTCGTCCGTCGGAACACGGAGGGAAAAGAGATACGGTGTGGTGATCTCGTTGATTTGATCTGATCAGGTGATTTGAAGCGTGATACGCTGACAGGTTCATCACCCACCTCAGCGAGCGCGAGAAGACGTATGCTGCTAAAATATGTCAGGCATTCGGACAGAACGTCTGTGGCTTTGACATGCTGCGGTGCAAGGGCGGGCAGAGTAGCCAGGTCATCGACGTCAACGGATGGAGCTTCGTCAAGGGGAATGAGTCGTATTACGGTCAGGGTTCTATTTCGCATGCCATCACACGGTCTTCACGCTGGCAGTTGTCCATTGGCCAGACAAGGCAGCTGAGATTCTTGCCAACCTGTGCATCCGTGTGTCGTCCTCCATCGACCGTCCGCTGCCTCCGGCCGACGGCATGAACGAGTCGGCGAGCTGGCGCTTGAAAGCGAACGTGACTGTCTTCCGACATGCCGACCGGACGCCGAAGCAGAAGCTCAAGTTTAGTTTCCCGATTGGGGACGTATGGACCCAGCCGTTTGTACGTCTGCTGAACGGCGAGAAAGAGGAGATCATCTTGCGAGAAAGGAGGCAGCTGGACCTGGTCGCGGGGGCGGTGGAGGAGGCCAAGGCTCTTGGGGCGGAGGGGGACGACCTCGCGAAGCTGACGCTACTGGACCAGGCACTCTCGAGCAAGATCGACTTGCCCGGGACGAAGACGCAGCTGAAGCCGGTCTACTCGAAGCGGCAGGCCGGCCAGCCGCGGAGATTGACCAAGCTGACGTTGGTGTTCAAATGGGGGGGCGAGGTGCGATCTTCTCTCCTTCTCGATTGGGCGATTGCATTTCTGTTTTGGACAGTTCACACACTCGGCACGGTACCAATCCCGAGATCTCGGCGAAAACATGAAGAAAGACCTTTCGATCATGAGTGCGTCCTCGGCCCATCTCCGCGGTATCCACGGCTGATCCTCCCCGTCCAGACAAGGATGCCCTCCAGAACGTCACGGTCAGCCGAGAAGCCGTCCATGCCATCCGCGCCACTAATGAAGATCGCAGATCTACACCTCGTCCGAGCGACGTGTCATCGCTTCGGCCGAGATATTCACCGCCTCGCTCGTCGACCCCTCCGGTTATCCCTCCTCCTCCTCCGCGAGCTCAATCTCCTCCCGCTCCTCGCTCGACGACAGCCCGGGCAGCTCAGCACCGCACAAGAACGGCCCAGGCGGTCCCCCCGCGCTCATCGTCCGCAAGGACCTCCTGGACGACTCCAATGCCGCAAAAGACCTTATGGACGACGTCAAGAAACGCCTCAAGATACTCCTCCGGCCCGGTGAGCCCGAGAAACGACCAGAACTCACCTGGCCAAAGAGCATGAAGAAGGAGCCCGTCGAGGTCGTCAAGGTAAGCGAACACCTTCCCCCTCTCCCCGGCTGATACCGCGACCCAGGAGGTGATCGAGCTCCTGAGCTCTTTCCGTGCCATCATGCGCAAGAACTTTGAGACCTTGGACGTTGACAAAATTCAGGAGCGTTGGTACGTCCACGCCTCTCCCTCGCGTTCAACCCAGCCAAACACCACCAGGTGCTGTGGCGATGAACCATGGCTCTTCCGAGAACGCTGGGAAAAGCTCTTTGAAGACTTTTGTGACGTGGAACAGAAAAAATTCGATCCCTCTCGTGTAAGCCGGACGAGGCCGTCTCCCTTCCGGTCGCTCAGATCTCCGTTTCCCCGCCACAGGTTTCGGAACTTTACGACACTATCAAATACTGCGCCCTCCATCACCGGCAGTTCTTGTTCGCCATCTTTGACGAGCACGCCGCACACGGCGCAAATCCGAATCAAACCCAAGACCGCAAGCTTCACGAACTGTACGGGCGTGCAAAGGCGCTCTTTGACTTGGTCGCTCCTCAGGAATACGGCATTGACACCGACGAAAAGTACGTCTAACTCACCCTGCCCCATACCCCGAAACGTACCCTTTGTTCTCAAACCAGGGAAGAAATCGGCGTCTTGACTTCGCTTCCTCTCCTCCGAAAGGTCGTCGAAGACCTCGAAACTGCCCGCAACAACGGAGGAAGCTCTCTCACCCTCTACTTCACAAAGGAGAGCCACATCCACACCCTGGTCAACCTGGTCTTGCTCTCCGGGTTGCCGATAGCCAACAGACGCATTCCAGAACTAGATTACTGCGTACGTCGCCTTGGATCCTCCGCGTAATAGGGATCATGCTGATTGTATACTATCCAGTCACACATCACGTCTGTCATTCATTCCATCTTATTCAATATCCGCCTCACCATTCTCACTGCTTAGATTCGAGCTTTACGAAAGGAATTTCGGCCGCGGCAATTCCGACAAAGAGTACTCTATTAAGCTGTCGCTGAGTGAGGGTGCTCACTCGCCCAATGTGCTTGACTCTACCTTGGATGCACGTCACTCCCTCAATGTTCAACCTCGACGGTAATCACCCCATTGGAATGTGTCCAAACAGTTGACAGCTCACAAAATACTTCAGGAAACTGACCCAGCACCTGTCGTATAGCCTGGTCATCGAGAAGCTTTCCAAGCATTTCGGAAGGGTCAAAGAGGTACGCCAAGGATATTCACCCGCTCGGCGACGATGCCCATAGTTTGAGAGCAGGACGATGATACAGGCACCGACACTCCTTACGTCAAAACAGTGCAGCAGTCGCTGAATGACAGACTACCCAATGTCATTGTCAATGACAACAGCAGCAGCGACGATCCCGGCCATGAATTCTTGGGGATGCATTCACAAGTATGATTGTCTTAGAGCTCCAATGTGAGCGGAAAGAAGCCTTGGCAGATACATACTACTAAACTATCCAACCAAGATGTCCCTAAGGCCTATAATCTGCCTAATAATTCATAAGGTCTGTATCAAATAATAACCTCGGGACGAGTCACTGGCGGAGGAACATGGATCAACACGTTCCACCGCCCGTTAATCTAGAGTATTGCCGCCTGCGTTCGGCACGACAAGACAAGACAAGTAACAGACATCGAGCATTGCCCGTGTACGTCCCTCTAATACCAAAGCTGGACAAAACGGAGTGGAATGACAACAATCCTGTCAACAAGGCTAAACTGGATTTATCTTACTAAGCCAGCCTCGGACATCACGTAGTGGGACCGGTTGAGTGCCCACGGTGGAAGTGTGTTTGAATCGAAAGCGTTTCAAGAATCTCGTTGACTTGCTCAGGCTTTGTCGGACCAAAACGGAACGAATAAGCCTTCCGCGAATTCGGAACGTCGAAGAGCGCGCTCGGTGACTGCGAAAACTGCGCGGATTGCCGCGCAAGGGCTGCGAAAGAGGATCTGTTCTCCGTGTATCTATGGATTAACGATGAGGACGAAACAGGACTACCATCTTTAATTGCGCGGGCCCGACTCACAGCCTGATGATACGTAAGCCAAGTCCCAGAATCTAGAAAGACATCATGGACACAACACCTACTTGAAAGCCTGCTTGTTCACCACATCCGCCTCGTTCACTTTCTCGAGTACACCTTCCTTGAACGCAGTCTTTAAAAAGTACAGGATGTCGTGAACATGATGTTCCTTCGGTCTACGGGGGATGTCAGTACAATCCCCAACCTCAATCACCAAGCAACTCACCTCCAGGGTCGAAACCGCGCAGCAAGGTTGAACATCCCTGTTTGACTTGCAACAAGGGGATGAAACACCTCCGTCACGAAGCGCACCGTAGGAGGTCGGTCGGGGTAGTTGTCAGGGAATGTTATGACGAACTTGAGAACGGAGCCTGCGTAGTCGCCTGGGGAAGCACGCAAGGGCTTTTGTCAGCGTGGCCTCTCCGATCCTCAATGACCACTGACGCTTGCCTTTGTGCACGAAAAGAACGGCATCCCAGATGAGCATGCTCTCTATGGACGGTGTAACATACATGCCCGTTGGACAATGCTTGTTGTGGCGCAGAGATGCATACTCGATGGAGATCGCAGCTCGAGTGATGGGGCTGGTGGAACTCTCTGAGAGTGCAGTCGGATTTGTGGTAGTGGATGCGATCCTTTGGGATGCATTCTTCGACCGACTGCCGAGGTCGAGCGTCGGGGATGCCACCAACCCGCTCAACATTGCGACCCGTGGTATAGGCAATATTTTGAACCAAGGTGATGGACGAAAACAACGTCAGCTGGCTACACGAGGGTTTTCCGGTCTCGGATGGGGTACTTATAGGACTAGAAAGCGTAGTATCGCTCAACACGTACAAATCGTCTGCTAATGTCCACTATCGTAGCCACCCCTATAGCGTGGCCCATGGCTTGATCCTCGACGCCCAGTCTTGTCTCTGTCCCACCGATCCTGACCTCGTTCCCGTTCGACTCTACGCGACTTTGGATGTCTGCTGTCCTGATCCCTTTGATTGGTCGCGGCTCCTCGAATACCAATGGACTTCTTGAACTCGTGCAGTGGTTCCACATCTTTCCCTCGACTCCCTCTCCCACGACCATCGCTGAGCCGTGCGAGTAAGCTGGATCCATTGCGGCCAGTCGGCAACGAAAGAGGCAAAGAGGGATGTTCATGGCGTCCGCCTTTGAGTGAACCGAACTTGAACGTCTTTCCTCGCAGCTCTGGCGGCGGCACCTGCCGGTCCCTTCCTTTCCCCTTCACGTTTCGGGTGCCACTGAACCAATCCTCGCCCTCATCCTCTTGCTCCCTGAACCTCTTCTCTAACCTTTCTTTATCCTTGTCTTTCCCTCGCCTACCCACATCTACAGGAGCACCTGCATCCCAGTCGTCTGGTAAACGAAACGATTGAGCACCACTCCCTCGCTCCCTCGGACTGCATCTTATAGAAACCGGCTCGGCAGTGGGATCGTAGAATGGCCCCGACATGACGTTGTGGGAACTGAACGCAGAGTGCTCCGTAGGAAAGGTAGTCGAATGCGGGAGTTCATCGCAATCCTAGGGTTCCCTGGCGTTCAGGAAGGCCAAGTACTATAGATTTCACTCACATCTCCCAAATGACTTGTGCTTGCACAATTATAACACCATACCCCCTCACCAACATATCCTTCCCCTCCTTCGCCAATCGCGAGTTGTTTCTTTTCTTCTCGATTTCGCATGACTACAATGCGTTCCTCATCATTCACATAGTGGTATATGCGCCAGAGAGTCGGACACTCCTGGAACAAAATGATCCTGTCAATGTAATTCCATGCAAATGTTGACATTGAAAGCGACATACATTCATCTTGTGTTCCGTGGATCCACAGCGATCACAGTCGCCGTGAGAATCAGTTGATGCCATATGAGCCGAAAAACGATTGGGGCACGTCTAAAATATGTTACGACAAGGAACAGCCAACATACGCGCAATACTCGTACTTTATTGATATGGCCTTTCATGCCGCATGTGTAGCACGTCTTGCTGATCGGACAACTCCGTGTGGAGTGCTCATCACGAGCACCACAGATCAAACACTGAGAAATCTCGTGAGGACAATGCACATTCGAGGCACCGCGACTTACTATTTGTATGGGACATTCATACGTCTTGTGATCGCCTTCCGCCCCACAATTCTTGCATTTAAATATGGAAGGTCTCGATTGACTAGACTCTTCTCCTTCGACTCCAAAATAGCGGACCAAGCCAGTGGCCTTCAAGCAGAATTTGCAGTGCACGCGACACAACAAACACAGTCGAACTCACCTTTCGATCTTCATAATCGAGGTACTCTATATATTCCTCGTCGCCTGGGCTTAACTTCGGTGATGAGAGCACCTCAACGCCATCGTCACGAAGGATTGTAACATGAGAAGGCAATAGTAATTTATCGTCACCTTCGTCGGACACGGCGGGTTCCGGAGTGAGAGACGGGCTGTCCCGGGCTACGGGAGTGGCGTCAACAACGAAAAAAGTAGGCTCGTCGGTGGCAGACAAAGAAATCCGTGAGTGGGGTGACAAATATCTTGGACGGGGGGTGGATTTGTCGAACTCGCTATGTTGATCCCCAACTTCCGGAGAATGAACCCTTGAAGGTTGGGTAGAACTGCTAGTGCTGACACTAGCACTGGCGAGGCTGTTGGATGTCTTTCCTTTTCGCCCCTTTTGCTTCTTTTTGTCCTGTGCTCGGTTGTGGCGACGAGGGGTGGGGTTCTCCTGGTCAGACGAGATCTCAATGATCTCGCGTCGAGGGGAGTCGGTAAGGTCGATGATTTCTGCCATGCGGTGAACAAAATGGTCTGAATGTGGCACTGTGTGTAACCTAGGCGCTAATCCGCTCCATCGCGTCTTGAACCCACGCGCCGAGCGGACCGCCGCCTACCCGGACATTGCAGCGTCCACAACTTGGTCACTACAGAAGGGACCGACAGTTCTCTGCTCGTTCAACCGGGACCCAATCTCACCTGCCTTTTATATGTTCAGCAAGCACTCAGTTCCCAGTAGAAGTTGTAGTCAGTTCGGAAACCATTGAGTCTGTACAGTTACTACTGCATCGATTCATCGCTACTTCATGCGATGTGAGACACAGCAACACTTGTTTAAGCATTTAACACATGAGTCGTACACAGGAGAAAACTGTATGATGACACTGTACAGAAATTCTTCAAAAAGTTATAGACTCGAGGTATCCTACCATCACAGAACTTTGTTTTGCTCAAGGTTCAGTTAAGACAAATATTCAAAAAGCATGAGATGAAATAGTAAACCTCTTGAAGGTATATCTAAACTAGGATCTCAGCTAGATGCCCGGTCATGAAATTAGACTGTCAACGTACCCAAGGAACGCAAGATCTTTCTGTGCGCCGCCCACACTCGTGTCAGCTGCTTCCGCAGGACTCTGATCAATTTCGTCCGTGGGGAAGTAAGAGGTGTCCGTTATCGAGCGCAAGTTAGGTACGAAGGGCGCATCAATATGGTGGATGGAGTCCCAGTCAACTCCATAGAAGAATGGGTGGTTCTTGATCTGAGCTGCATTCAATCGGCGGTCTGGAGAAGTCATAAGTCTGGCATACCGTCAGTACAATGTACCAGGTGATGTGTCCATGACATTTACCTGCGGATCAAGTCTTCGGCTTCACGACTCAAATGGACATCATCTGGGAGTGCCAAGTATTGCTGCCATTGCATAATTTTTTGGTACGTCTCCTGTGTCGATTCCGAGCAGAATGGTGGATACCCGACCAGGCACTCGAACATGATCGCCCCAAGTGACCACCAGTCGCATTCATTCCCGTATCCCTTTTGCTGGAATATTTCCGGCGCAATGTAGTCTGGCGTGCCAACGGTAGAATAAGCCTGTGGATTGTATGGGATCAGTTTTAGTGACATGCTAGCAAGGGGAGCATACCAGCTTGCGGCGATTCGCTTTCCACGTCGCAATTTGATCTTTGCTGGTCATGGTCAGGTGAATGGCATTCACCATGACGCTGTTCCGTGCTGCAGTAGCCGATGGTTGCGGGTTGTTCGCTGAATCCAACAGCTTCTGGTAGTAACCGGAGTCGTGTTGTTTGTGGAAGCCCGTTGAGAGACCAAAGTCCGAGAGCTTGATGTGTCCATCCTTATCTATCAGGATATTGTCCGGTTTGATGTCTCTGCAAAAAAAATGTTTGAGGGCGAATTAGACTAAGAGGAGAAAGTCCCTGACCTATGAATAAAGCCCAGTTTATGAACTGCCTCGATGGCGAGGGTACATTCTGCTATATAGAAACGAGTGACATCTTCTGAGAAAGTGTCGTATTTGATGAGCATAGTCATGAGATCTCCGCCAGGAAGAAACTCCATGATCAAATACAATGTCTGAGCATCCTGAAAAGAATAAAAGAGCTGCACAACCCAGTGAGAGTTGGATTCTGCAAGGACATCGCGCTCAGCGCGGACATGGGCTAGCTGCGCGTCCGTGCATGACTCAGATCATAACTAATTGCTATCCAAGGCGGTGCGCACCTGATCCTTCTTGAGCATCTCCTCTTTCTTAAGAGTTTTCATCGCGTAAATCTTGCCGGTATCGAGTTTCTGAACAAGGCGGACCTACGTTGCATATCGAATCAATCAAAATGGGCGACACAGCGAAACACAAATCAGCACCAACTTCACCAAAGGCGCCTTTCCCGATCACCTTGACCGTCCTGAAGTCGTCCAGACCTAAACGTGTCCGTCGCAGGCGAAGAAATGTTGATTCTTTCTTCCCTAGTTGCTGCAAATGGCGGACCTTTCTCTCGTCCGACATCATGACGTCCGCCTGAAGCTTTCGCTCCAGCTCCACACGCCTTACGAGCCTCGATATCAACACATTGTTCATGTTGATTGCGACGTTGACAACAACGCATACCTGGTGTTTCGCTCGATTGCGGCATCCACAGCGACTTTGTAGAAGTGCTCGACTTTCAACTGCGCGGCTTTAGCTCGCGGAATGGCATCATCGGAGAAACCGGCAGAGCTGCGTTCAAAGTATACATAGTCTGCGGGTTTTTCTGAGCCAGTGGCCGCTGACGTCGACGATCGCGTGCTGGTGCTCGAGCGCTGCATAGCGCAGTACCAGGTCAAACTGTTTAGATGGTCAATGAAGATTATGTACTGTAATGTAGTCGCGATGGAAACCGGCGAAATGGTCCGGGGTATGATT
>JBBPTJ010000006.1:33038-44145 GCA_038094035.1 Pulveroboletus aff. ridleyi
ACGATCGCGTGCTGGTGCTCGAGCGCTGCATAGCGCAGTACCAGGTCAAACTGTTTAGATGGTCAATGAAGATTATGTACTGTAATGTAGTCGCGATGGAAACCGGCGAAATGGTCCGGGGTATGATTGAATGTCACTAAAGTACTAACCGGAACCTCTCAATAATGACCTGGTGTACGGCTTGCGCATCACCATATGAGCTGAGTTCACCTCATGAGTCGGTTCTGATACGTGTTTTACATGACTCCTACCTCGGCGTATCAGGCACAGAACACAGACACACCATCGGGCCAGTCATTGCCATCTGCTGCATGGTTGCGTGGCCCTGACGGGTGACCGGTGACCATACACTCACTGTAGTTTGGCATCCCTGGACTGAACCTGGCAGCCACCAGTTCAGCCGCTGCAACCGAGTTTAGTTCTCTCCAGCAAGACCCATATCAAGCAAATGTGGTTGTGCAATAGCTCTTCTTCCGAGCCAACGAAAACTTAGCTAGTTGATGAGTAGAATAGGGTGCAGAACAAAGGTCGTGCTGAAGATTTAAGTATACGCGAGGACCGAGGCACGACGCAAGTCGCACGTGTCAATGAAGCAAGCGCAACTACACAAAGAAAAGAGGAGACGGAAGGCAAAACACTTGGGACGAGGGTCCTGTGAATGAATGTCTATCGAATGCTGAAGTTGTAGACTAAATTGCTTGTGATGGTGTCTGGGCATGATATTTTTACACGCCCTCGAATCTCGATACGACCTCCGACACCTTGGACTCGTCCTTTGGTTCACTATCGGTCTCATCGCCGGGCCCAGCTTCCGAGGCACATCGAGAGCACATGCAAGCGAATGCCCATCCTCGGGCTAGTTCCATCCGTCTCCGACGCCGGCAGTCCTGTGCGCTCTCGTCATCATGTCGGGTGACATCGACATATGCAACAGTGATTTGTTCCCCTGCTTTGAGAGTGCGAGTGGCGATGAGATGCAGTTCAGACGTGCCGTTGAAAAACGGTCGAGCGGATGGGTCGCATGAGTGGGTGAGCTATATACACAAAGGGTGCGGTGTTAAGCTTCAAGCACCAGCTTCAGTCGAGACGGTGGAAATACTCACGTAGGACGATACGAAATAAAACCCAGCTCCGACCTGCTTTTGTGTACCGTACGGCGTTCGCGTCTTCTCCACATTTTCAGGTCTCCCCGTTGGTGCAGGCTATATGCATCGTAGATGCGACGCAATGAGCACGTGTCTACAACCAATGGGTACACATTTACCTTGTCGTCCCTCCCGCCCTCAAAGCAAACGCCGAACGCATTATACGCCATCATGCCAAGATAAACCGAGAGCCGTTCCTCAGTCGCTAGATGCTCCAATCCCGGAATCGCAAGTTGCAATACAGTTTTGAACAATTTGCTACCCTCCTCAGAGGAGGCAACTTCAAGATAGCGCAACCGCTCGAGATGGTCATTAAAAGTATAGTCCCCACCGTCCGTCAACACTACATTCGAATTAGCCAACGGTGAGTGCCCCATGGAAGTCATCATTTGCGCTGTTTCGATGGAGACTTGGCGCGCAATAACACGCGCCATCAGTTCGGGTGCAGCTTTGCCACACTTTTGGATGTATTCCGCGAACGCAGCTTGAGCTTGGTCTCTCTCGCCCCTGGAAATGCTGGCAGCTTCTGGGACCAGGTGTCCAGGTAGAGGAGGTTCGAGCGTGAATAGTATGCCTTGTGAGTAGGTCCTGGCCTTGACATGGCAATCCTCCGAGCAATAAACCGAGTTGAAGCGGTCAAAGTCAGGACGGAAAGCTATGTTCCCCTCTATGGAACCCAAGCAGTGGCTGCAGCGAGTTCCCTTGCCTTGAAGATCTGCATCAAGAACAGTGGCAATGGCTTCCTCCTTTGATTTTACAAGTGAAATGTATTAGGACCTGGCGCAGGTAGAACCAATGCTCACCTTGTAGATGAGGTCACCCGGTTCAAAATCCTTGGTGCAAACCACGACTCTTTTGCGCATGCTTACACTAGTGGACGGTTCACCAGCCTCCTGAGAAACGTCAACATTTTGAACGGCGACATTCATCTCTTTGCGAGGGAAACAATCGTAGTAACCTATTTTATTTATTTATTTAGCTCGGGCGCCTTATCTTCTCAAATAGCAAGGCATACCTTCAGCGCGAGTCTTCACCTGCGAACATTTCAAGCAGAAGGGTGATGAATCAAGTGCACCCAAAAGAAGAAGAAAAAAACATTCATATCAGAACATCGCATCGACAACGGATAGGAAGGTAAGGAGAAATTGTACGGGTGACAACGACTACACAGCGTGCGGCAGCATGCATTGTACGTTCAAAGTCGTGTGTAGAATCGCTCATAGTCATATCGCAGGCGTCTGCGTGCCTGGATCTGTGACCTTATCCCACTCCTGTGAAGATGCTCCAGAGGGCGAGCCCAAGGGGCTCAACTCGCCGTCTTCGCCGGGAGTGGAAATTGATCCCCTCCCCTCAGACAAGGGAGGTGAACTTACGTCCAAACTGACGAGTTGCATTACGAGCTGCGGTAAGAAAAATCAGCGTATGAAGAAGTGTCACAGCACAAATGGTGACTTACCTGGAATACGGGTGGAGACAAACTCTTTTCATAGACCATGATCAATTCAAGGGGAGAAGGATACACCCGAATTGCGCGGTAGAAGCACAGTGCGGCAGGCATGTAGAAGGCGGGCCCTGTTGGCGCATAAGAACCTGCACTCTCTCGAAATGTCTCAGTTTGACGTACCTTTGACACTCATCGTCTCCCCCATATTAACCTGCGTCATAAAATACTGATGCCTCTCGTCATGGTCAGTGGGGACTTGTTCGTTCCGGATCTCCTCCAAGGCGCTGGTGAGCTCGTTTGGATCGATACCTCCTGTACTTGCTAATGCTTCCGGAGGTGTCTGAATTTTCTCAACGCGTTTTTTCTCCTTGCCTAGGCCAGATCTATTCAGTCTTGTGCTGGTAGTAGCGGAAAACATACATACGAAGTCGTCTGCGGAACATGGCGTCCGTCCTTCGCTTGTGGTCAAAGTAAAGAGCGTAGGCAACGAGACTCCCGACGGCAATGCCGGCGGCAGTGAGCATCACTGTTGACCTGGCCATTTTGGACACAGAGGATACCGACGAGGAGACGAGGGAGAACGCAAACGTCACCGGGTAAAAAATGGTACTTTGAATTTAATTAATTATGTAATTAAAGACAAGTCCCTTCGTGCAGAACTTTACAGAGAATTGGAGCTGCACACCCGAGTTGTCGAATACAGGCCACAGCCGTCAGCAGCGCTCTACCGCGCATCCAAGAACAAGACAGAGACTCGGATGGACGGACCAGATTTGGGGATAATGCCGCACACCGTTCTGTAGGATGTCGCGGAGAAGAAGCAGGCAATGCTTCCATGTGCTCGGGTGTTGGCAATACCCAGTCGCACTGCCAACAGGTCTACCTTGACCGCGCGGCAAGAGAGTCGTTGAGCACGGTAACGAAGAGCCAGTGGCCGTTGTGGACACGGATGTAACCGGTCGCTAGATATTCTCACGGGTAGTCTCGTTTGACGTTGAAAGGACTGACACGACTTTAGACCAGAACTGTCTCATAAGCAGCTCCTGCGGATTCTGTAGGTGGGATCCAGCGGTCGAAATTTACGGGAAAAGCGCCGTCTGGGTTGTCATGAGCGGCGTGGACGCTGCGCCATCGTCGCCTGTTACGTCTCATCACGACACCGACACCAACGACCCCGACCATGACCTCTTATCACCCTCCCACCACGCTGTCCTGCCCACACACGACCGCCAGGTAGCCCTTGAGCTCGAGCTCACTTGTCTTGCGCAGTCTGACACTGCCTTGGACGACCCTGCTGCTAACATGGCACTCCGGCACTCTCGTGACCACATCTTTGGCGACATCGACCACGTTGGTGACCATGTCAAGGATAACCATATCACAATGGTCGAGGCCGTGGACCCGGCTGTCACCCAGCAAGACTCTCAGCAGCAGTCGCCTGAGTCTTCGTTAGAACTAAAACGTGTCAAGGTGAGCTTCTCTCTTTCCCATCTCGTTCGCAGCATTAGGCCCATCCTGGCCTTTGCCATTGTTTCCGTGATGGCAAAGCTGTCATGTGTACAATATATTCAGCTTCACCAGGGAAGCTTTCTCCTTTTATTCACGATGTCTGCGCATTCCTCTTGTCTATTTGTATCCGCTTTGCATGGCCTCATCAAGCGCCTACTCTGACCGACGCTTGTTGTGTTCTTCAAAGGTCTATGAACTCGTCGGCTCTCGTTGGGTCGATCAAGGCACCGCGTACTGCGCTGGCCAGCTAGACGACGCCAACCAAGCGTATCTTGTTGCCCGTTCCGAGCTGAACTTTAACAAAATTATCCTCTCGACTGCTATCCGCTCCAATGACGTATATCAGCGACAACAAGGTATGCACATTCCTCCCATACATTTACATGGGAATTTCATGTGCTGGTTCAAACTTGTTCGACCTGTAGAGAGCCTGATAGTATGGACGGAACCCAACGGAGCCGACTACGCGCTGAGTTTCCAGGACGCTGAAGGATGCGCAGAGGTATGGAACTTCATCATAGAAGTTCAACGTCACTTGAATTCCGGAGGTCAGCGCCGTTCCGCCCTTAGCCCATGCCTCTTATTGTCTCTGACCTGTCCGATTATTATATATCTCATCCCAATCTCACCCAGAAGATCAGGGTATTGGCTCATCGTCACCAGCTGGCGAGCACTCTGCAACCACTGTTAATATTATCCGCACCGGTCATCTACCCACTCCTCAGCTCGGCAACATACAGGATATCGAGGGCGCGATCAAGACTCTTTCGAGGGGTCAAGCAGTCAAGGAGAAGATATGCGAGTACATACAACGCGAGGTGAGCCGTGCTTTTCAGTCCTACACATTCTTACTTTTGGGTCCCGTGTTGATGAGAATGACAGCATTACATCAAGGCCCTTATTAATGTGCTAAACATGGCAGAAGACCTCGAGAGCCTAGACAATTTGCACGCCCTATGCAGTCTAATGCAAACTATTCGTAAGTGCGTGGTTTTGTCTCGTTGGCGTCAATAACCTAGTTGAAGTGATGATGAACGACCATGGGATTTACGAGCATATACTCCAAGATGACATCTTCTTTGGCGTAGTCGGAATGCTCGAATGTACGCGACGCTTATCCCGTGCCTTCCTTGATCCTGACTTTGGCGACATAGATGACCCGGAGTTTCCTGCACATAAAGCCAACTACCGCGAATTCCTTCATCTCAATACACACTTCCACCAACCAGTTCCGATACGAGACGACCTTATTCGGAAGAAGGTTCACCATACCTACCGCCTCCAGTTCCTCAAGGATGTTGTGCTCGCGCGTGCACTCGATGATTCAACGTTCAACGTCTTGAACTCCTGCATCATCTTCAACCAAATAGACATCATAAATCACATTCAAAACGACCCCATTTTCCTCCACGACATAGTTAGGTTGTATGTGAGTGAGGAGGTGCTCACGGGACCTAGAACGGGATCGGAAGACGAGAATGAGGAGAGCGCATCAAAGGGCCCAAGGAGGACACCTCATGAGAAGACTCCAAATGGACACGGAGAGCAGACGACCGCGCAGTTCTCATTTGGACCTGCAGGCAACCTCACTGAAAGCGATAATGCATTCCGTCGCGAGGTTGTTGCACTCATTCAGCAGCTATGCGCAATGGGCAAGAATGTCCAGCTACCTGCACGGTTGGCACTTTTCCGGACGCTGGTTGATCGAGGGATTTTATTCGCTGTTCAATGGGCGTTTTCGTTACCTGAGAAGGAGGAGATATCGAAGAGTGTCGTCAGCTCTGCAGGCGAGATCATGGCTATCTTACTTGATCATGATCTGCATGGAGTTCGCGGACATGTATGCAAGCAGGCTACTGCTCTCGAAAGAGAGAAGGAGGCTGGTCGGTTAGGAGCTGACAAGGCAGAGACACTCTTAAAACTAATGTGTCGGGTCATGATCCAGAGTCGGGATGTGGCAGTGCAGTGTCAGATTGGCGATGCGCTGAAAGCTCTGCTAGATGTGTCACAGAATATTGGCGGTCCTGGTTCCACCCCTGTAAGTACTCCCTCTAGAGCAGCCTACATTTCACTGATATCTTAATTTAGGCGGCGATCAGTGCGAAGCTTTCAGCTCGCCCCAAAGATGATCCGGGAACCGAGAGGTTTCTTGACTATTTTTACAAGAATTGCCTAGAGGTCCTGTTCAGACCCTACAATGATATACCGGATTTTAGGAAACAAACAGGTATGGAAACATTTTAAGAACACGGCACCGCGAATTGAAGATGACCGGTTTAGACCCAGCTTTAAAGCTCTCGCGAGAGAAGACTAATCTTTTCCTATACTTATCTGACTTACTTTGCAACTTCGCGCAACAACACGCTTTTCGAAGCCATTTCTACATGCTCTCTTCAAATATATCTGCTCGCATGGCTACACTACTGGGTGTCCGAGACAAGCACCTTTGCCTAGGTCTGTAACGACTCTTGTAAGGATTCCACGACCTGATGCCTCAGCCCTTTGTTTTGTAGCTGCATTCCGGTTTTACCGAATATGCCTTAAAATCAACAACAAGAACTTTCTCGCTCACCTTATAAAACTTGATGTTTTCAAGCCCATCCTGGAACTCACCCTGCAGGAGTCACGTCGGGACAGTCTATTGAGTGCTTCCTGTCAGGAGTTCTTTGAACACATGCGACGAGTAAATTGGTATCTGCGCTATTTCACGTCGAGGCTCACACCACTCTTTGCAGGAGAACATAAAAGACACGATTAACCATTGTATGATAGTTCATGGAGACATTGTCCGCAAGCTCAGCGAAACAAGATTGGGTGGGCCACGCTTCGCTGCACTGATTCGTCGTTGGGAAATCAACGTCGAACCTTTACCTAAGGAGGAGGTCAAGAATGACCGGTGAGTCAGGGTAGGCTATAGCAAACCCACTCGTTTAATTTGCTGCAGAAGTTCCGTCGATTTACGCCGCATAGACCGTGGTGTTGACGCCGAGGAAGAAGAGTACTTTAATGGTGACGACGATGAGGGTGACGCGGCACCTCCGTTCATCAGTTCAGCAGGTCGTGCCGGTTCCCCACTAAACGCAATCAAGCGCAGACGACGCGTTCCTATCACCTCGTCTAAACTTCCACGGCCTCAAGGCCTTGTTCTCCCTCGTACACCTCCTCTACCTTCCCTCCTAGACTATGGCGACGACGATGAGGAGGAAACCGGGTCCCCATCCCCTTCAGAAGTATTCCTCCCTGTTACTTCATCAAAAGCTCCCTCCAAAGAAAACCCG
The DNA here is from genome assembly GCA_038094035.1 of Pulveroboletus aff. ridleyi. Taxonomy (NCBI): domain Eukaryota; kingdom Fungi; phylum Basidiomycota; class Agaricomycetes; order Boletales; family Boletaceae; genus Pulveroboletus; species Pulveroboletus aff. ridleyi. Next base: position 40,415 of record JBBPTJ010000006.1, read on the forward strand.
TCCACACCACTTTCTCCTTCTATCGATGTACCCCCAAGCCCAAGGTTAGCGCATCGCCAGATCTCTCGATCATCCTCTATTCCCCGGCGACGCGCCCATGAAGATGACAACGTTCTAGAATCATTCCTGCACCAGAAAAGGAGTTCCTCATCTCCGCTAAGCGAACCAATTACCAAGTCAAACACCAAATCCCAATTACCCCTCCTACGGTTGTCCGAAAAACGGCGAAGAGAAAATGACGAGGACGAACTACTTGAACGTCTCGCTAGCAAACCCAAGCGCGCCGACCTAGGCACCCAAAACAGAGACGAACCAGTTGGTGGTCGAGCTGCCGCGATGAAACCGGGAGATGATCCACCTAAGCGGATGAAAGTGATGTTTCGTCCGCTAGACATGACTGTCACACAATCAACATCATCAATCCCTCCAGATCCTGGTGCAAAGGATGGGGACATGGGATAAATCTCATGTCATCTCTGATAGATATGTAGCGGCAGCTGCCTGGAAGGGATGGGGTTGGATAGCGCATTCTTCCTACGCATCGCTACGCGTATCCTTACCTCGTGTTCTAGCTGAACACGTCAAGCCACCACGTATCAGTCTCAATAATGATATTAGTTGGTACACTGGATAAGTACTAGTACTCGAAGCAAAAAAAGGATCTCTGCTGTATAGCATACTCAACATTGGAGCACTGATAAAGGCAGCTGTGGGAAAGACATAAGGAATAGGCACACCAAGGCAATCTTGCTCCTTGGAGAACAGTAACCAAAAAGTTAACTGCCCCAGTGAGGCTCGAACTCACGACCTTCCGATTGTCATCTAACAGTCGGACGCTGTAACCAACTCAGCCATGGGGCATATAACAAGCACATGTTTGTCCTATGTATCACCTTCAGAAGCCATGCCATCTGTGTAGTTGTCCTCCCCAAATGGACTACCTCTGAAAACTGCCTTCTCTACCAACACACATCCTTTCCTTATTTGTCACCCACATTGGATCCATGACCACCATTGTTCCAGTCCCCTCCTTCCTTACCTTGACCCTGCCGTCTAATTTGAAACTTCCTTGTCGGTATAACGGCCCAAAACGCATCTTCCCAACTCCGGGTGTCAATCCATTTCAAGAGGATTTCGAAAACCTATTATGCGGGCGGTATCGCATTAAGATAGAGTCAGTAGGATCACGGTAGCGTGGAACAAACGAAAAACGAGAGAGTTAGAGGTGACATCAACGTTCCAGAACTCAATTATATTTTCCAAGCTCGCGAGGATACGAGCTGCCGTGTCTATGAACTGGGAACAAACCTGGTTAACGGTGAGTACCTTGCGGGTGGCAAGTGAGATGTAACGGCCGATTGGAAGGTGAGCATGACGAATCTGCGAGTCGATAGCTTTGTTTAAGCAGAGACTCTGTGATGACCTTCCGTTAGACTGTCACGAATGGATACAAATCTTGCGTGCACAAACCTTGTAACGATTGTGGTCACATATTCCACCTATGATATAGGTTTCTCCTTCGTTGAGCTCGAGCAATTCCTCGGGGGAATCGGCAGTCAGATAAACGATCTTCTGGCGATCAGCTTGAGCTGGCAGCGCTATGCTGTCCAGCGCACTCGTTTCCTCACTGGGTAATGAAAGGTATTGAGATGGTGCCGTCCACAACCGGTCATAACCCTCCTCCCACCACTCGGTCCTTGTCCACCTCGTGTAGCCAGCATCATTTATAGCATCTAACTTTTGTTTGGTTCTGCCATTAAACGAGGTGAATATTAGTTCTGAGAGTGGGTGCGCGGCGCGTCTGTTTGCGCCGTACGTATACGCCAGCTGAGAAGTAAGAGAGTTGATCTCCTACACTTGACGGAATCACCTCACAGAGACAAGAGCAAAGTGAAACACTCACCTTGTCTGACATCAGCTCATCAAAACCCAGATCGACCACGACCCTCGCGTTAAATATTTCCGTCTCACCCCCACGGTCTCTTCTCCATCTCTTTTGTGAGGTAATATTGTCATCACTGTTTGCAATGGCCTGGACTCGTTCACGGCGTTTATTCTTCTTCGCCGCCTTTTCGCGTGTGCGTCGTTCAAGCTTACGTTCGTGGAGTCTCGCGGCCTTTGCGGCACGTTTTTGTGCCTTCTTGGAGAGACCCTGAGGGTATGATGACTCTGCTTCCTGTCCTGCTTTTGGCTGAATGGTGGCGTCGACTAGCTGGTTTGTATCCATGAATACAAACGCAGTGGCGATTTTACAGTTTGGCAAAGAGATAGCCGGCGGTCCGGTTTGAGCCGAGAGGTACATGAACGTTGAACTCGTTTCCTTACCCATTTTCATTCACGGTGCATCCTCCACCGACTCGAATCGCACTATTTCTAGCGGCCTTCCTTGCCGTTTATTCCCTCTCGTTTCTTGGGATCCTCGTCTCTTTGACTCGTAGAAATCATTCCCCAGAATCGATGATGGGGACTAGAGTCATACCTTCTCTTAGGGGACCCTGCGAGATCGTCAGGCCTTCCACAAAACACACTGCGACTGTCATCTTTTTACATGTATGTTCTTTTCACCATCAGCATTGCCTTTTAGCTTCCTGATAATTCTTATTACTACCTTCCTCAATAGGGTCTTGGCGACAGTGGCAGTGGTTGGCTTGGGATCGTAGAAATGATCAGAAACGAATTACCCCACGTCAAGTGGCTGCTTCCCAATGCTCCAAGTCGAAGTATCACTGCCAACCGTGGTTTTGTGATGCCTGGTTGGTTCGATCTACCCTCATGGGATTTAGGGGACAAGCACGAAGATCGTGACGGAATGCTGGACTCCGCCCGTACGATTGACAAGTATATCCAGGACGAGATCAATGCTGGCATACCGGCTGAACGTATCGTCGTTGGTGGATTCAGTCAAGGGGGGTCCATGTCGCTTTTAGCAGGATTGACGGCCCGAAGGGAGGATGGAGTATTTGGAGGAAAATATGGTTGGAAGCTCGGTGGAGTGGCCGTGCTAAGCGGCTGGATGCCATTGCAGGATATGTTTTCCAAGGTTGCCTTTGCTCGTTGCCAAGGGCGGGATAATACTCACGGACTTTCTTAGATGGCTTCTCCCCACCTGACTGCGACACCAGTACTCATGTGTCACGGGACTGCTGATACTGTCGTGCCCTATAGCTCAAGCCAGAAAGCAGGCAGAATACTTACCAACGACCTAGGTCTAGCTGCTCTTGAGAATCTGACGCTTTCAATGTTGATTCCCCCAAGCGGCTACTCGCCGGGCGAGGGCAAACTGGGCACAGCAGGGTTGAGTTTCAGATCCTACAGGTCAGCCGGGCACGAGGCATGCGAACGAACGCTTGAAGACCTCAAAGAATTCCTGAAGCGTGTACTCCAATGACTAACGCCCCAAAAAATTTCTTCACGGCGAGTGGGTTAAATTACGGAAGTAATGTTCTCGTTATCGATTACACCGCAGCAGACACACTTGTTGATTTCTTGGTGCTTCATGTTGACCACAGCCGACGCATAATTGTATTGATCTGGCTAACATCTGTTACTCACCCAAAATATTCTCGGGCGAGATACCGGCCGTTGACCTTGTACTTTTAGAGACTGGAGGCTGTAGATTAAATTTTCCTGGCAACATTGTAGGGGATATCAGTGTAGATCGATTGAACAATCGATTGAATTCCGGAAATTTATTGGACCATAATGAATTGGAAGCAATTGGTACTACTTAT